>JABUQX010069159.1:5000-55000 GCA_015478945.1 Trachelipus rathkii
ATTATTAATTATTATCATTATTATTATTTATTATATTATTATTGAAGTTTATTTCGATATTATTATTATTATAAACTCTTTTAATCAAATTAAATATATATCAACTTTTAAATTATTAAATTATTATTGATATTATTAATTCATTATTTTTATTTATTTGTTTATTATATCATCAAAATGACTTGATTTTAATATATTTATAAGATTATTTTTTTTTATTCAAATCTATTTTTTATTTATTGAAATTAAAAAAGAACATAGAGAACATTATACTTGTTGTTTTTATTATTTTATATTTAATAAATCAGGATTATTAATATATATTATTAACTATTTTAATAATTTACTATTATTTATTATATTATTAATATATAAAATATGATTATTATTTTTATGATTTTGAGTATATTAATTATTATTTATTATTTATTATTATATTATTGAAATCATTAATTGTGAGAAAGTTTCCATGCTTAAATGGTCTTTTAATTTATTTCTATTTTATTTATTTTAAAATTATTTTTACTTTTATTTTTTATTTTAAAAAAATGTATATAAATATATATTTTATATACTTTTATATTTTATCTATTTATTTGCTAAAATAGTTTTGTTTTAACTAAAAATTCTTGTTTTATATACCATAAAGACGTAAAGACGTAAAGCAGTAAGGCAATAGTGCAATCCCTTCCTTCCTACCCTCCCCATTCCTTTTGGTTGAATGACTTTACGTCCTTAGGGGTTATAAAAGCATGTTTTATAGACCCTAAAGCCGTAAATCAGTAAATCAAACTGCCCAACCCACCATCGTCAATAGATCAATAGATCATGGATGGGAAGGAGGGTGGTGGGATGGGCAGTTTGATTTACTGATTTACTGCTTTAGCGTATTAAAACATAACACGTATGTATATAGTCAGTACGGAGGGCGTCTGACGGGACTCTGATCTGATCTCAAAAGCTTTGACAAAATTGCATATCGTTATTGTGATGTGTCATACTGTTACTAATGTTGATATGGGTACGTATTTAAGCCTAATGGTTGCTATTGAACCAATTGATAGGATAATGTATCTAGGCCTAACGAATCAATTAACGATGGTAGGTACCTGGTTGTGACGTCGTATGAAAAAAAAACACTCGTAAATATGGAAAATACATTCATGATCATACGTGAAATATATAAAAAGATTGAAATATTTTGCATTAACGGTTAAAATACTAAAAAAGGACTCAGGAAAGTAGATGAGTAATAGAAATGGCGCGACGAGAAAAGATCAAACGGTGCTGGGCGGTGCGTGCGTGCGTGTGGTGCATGGGTTGCGGTGCGGTGCGTGAGGGCCTCGGGGGTTGGTCCAAAAGCGTCGTTGACCCCAGAAAATGCTTCTACGTGCTCGAAAACCCATAATTTGACCCAAAAAACGTCTTAATACGACAAAATATCAATGTTGACAAATGTTGCACATTTTGTTTGCAACATTTGCAACATTGCAGTGTAGCATTGCAATATTGCACCATTGCTTTGCAACATTTCTTCTGCCGAAGTAGCACCCCTTAATACCAGCGTATATTTACAATCCGTACTCCAGGTAAAGTGAATGGGGATTTCCTTTAAAATAAGCACCTTAAAATATACATTAATGTAATCAGATTCCACATGAGAGTACTTTCACTATACACAAATATTAATCATCACTGTACTAACAAACGAAAAGTTGTATTTTAATAGCGTAAGAATTAGTAGCAATTTTTTTTTTATATTTATATACACGAAAAAAAATATTTTCACACCACATATCGCAAGGTATGATCTGGCCTCGGACTAAAAATCATCTTAAAAAGTAATATCACTATAGGCATATAAGACTTCTTCCTAGACTGTCTCCAGAATTATTTCCTTTCAACAGCTTTCGTTTGTTCAAAACCCACCTACCGTGTAATCAGATGCCCAGGAGCTTCTCTCACAGAATGCTACTGGAAACTGGGCAGAGAATTTCTCTGTATGCTGCCAATTAGCTTCAAGGAATGGGTTGAGTGTACTTACCTTTGTTTTTTGAAATACCAATTAGATCTCGTGCGAAATCTCCTCCCAAATTAAGAATTTGCTAAGTAGGCCACAGTAACCGCCTATAAAACTGTCGAACCTTTTTGGTTTTCTTGGTAACTTTTTCCTTCTCGGTTAATAATTGATTAACCTTTTCGAATAGTCACTGTTGTTAACTTCAGATCAAACTTTGCTATATGGTCACAATTCACTTATCTGGAGGGTGTAAAAAAAATTTTCGACAGAGCGTTTATTAGCCTACCCATAAACTACAACGAATTTCTTGTTCACTCTATTTCACGTTGGATATATATTATACATAGTAATCCTTTCATGTTAGGTTTTTATTTTACCTGTTAGGACAGTAACCTCTGATACAGTGAATTGTTTTTTTATTTAATAAAAACTAGGGAGGTATATCTCTGTTAGAGAAAAATCCTAACTAAAAGGAGCGTATTTTTAGAGTGATTAGGCTCAGTTAGAAAACTGTAATTCACACACGGACATCAATGCTTTGTTCCTTTGCGATTTAGTGCTGCATACCTCCTTTTCATGAAAGCTAGAAAAGTGAATTTTTATTTTATTCAGGAAATTTTAATTTAAGGATAACCCAAAAATAATCCAATATGAAAGGTGTATATGGGAATGTAATTTTTCAAATGGTGTAATATTTCGCTACAAATCATGTTTGATTCCTTGTGATTTAAATGTTACCTACCTCTTATTCAGGAACAGTTACTTCAATACTAAATTGTGTTATTATCATAAAACTAGGGAGGTTTCCAGAATATAGCTATATTTTACCTTTGTTCATGATAAAAATTGGAATTTTGGTTGACACTACGTTTGCCATTTCAATTTTCAATAAATTTTGACTTATTTACAGCTTCTCCACTACCAATGAGGCTAGAACTTAGTCTTTGATTCTCACCATCTTGTCCGTATTTTATAATGATGAAATTTTTTGGGGTTTTTTGTTTGCTTTTCGCTAAGTTAGCACAAAACCTGTGCTCAATTACTTTCAGATCTCGTTGAAACTAGTTTTTTGAAATAAATGAACAAAATACTATGATTCAATTTTTAATCTATTCTTAATATTTGGAATTGACCAAGTTGGCAATTTTTAAAATAGCATAGGTCAAAATCCTGAATAGCAAGACATTTCAGTAAGTCATTCCATTACAAGAAAATAATATATCATTTTAAATAGGACATTTTTACCCGGAAATTAAAAAAAAAAAATACGCTTTTTAAAAAATTTAAATTGTTAAGTCTGAATTAAAGATTCTAGATTTTTAAGTAATTTTAAAGTGTAATTTTATATTATATTTTTTATAGTTTAGTCTCTCCTAAATCAATTTGGTTCGATAAATAATTTTACTCTCGAAAATATCGCTTTAAGAACGAAAGATTTATTTTGGACACCCAGAAAGTAAAAAGTAAACGTTATTTAGTGCCCGATCGAAGCGCGAAGGGATATATTATAAATTTATATATATTATATTATATATATATATTATATATAAATATATATATATATTTATTATATATAATATATATATTTATTTATATATATAATATATATATATATAATAGTATATATATATATATATATATATTAGCACTATCATGGCTTATTAACTTTTTCAGATAAGCAATATTTCATCCATAGACACTTATATATATTATATAATAAATATTATATCTTAAATGTTTATAATATATATTTTATTTTATATTTAGTAACGTATTATATTATATATATATATGTTATATATAATTATATATTATATATATAATAAATTATATATAATATTATTATAATATATATTATATATATATTATATATATTATATATATATATATATTATTATGATATATTATATAGAGAGAGAGATAGGAAAATAAACAAAAACTCATTGGATTAGTAATAAATAAAAACATAACTAAACAATTTATTCGTTTTTGAAATGTTGCATATTTAGGTTTTTTCATTTATTTCAAAAATTCTAGTTTCAAAGAGATCTGAAAGGTAATTGAGGCACAGTGTGTGCCAAAACTTTAGAAGCGATTCCCAAAAAAAAATTTCAAATCATTAATAAACTTTTAAGATTAATCTTGTGGTTACAATGTGGGTTCTAGCATCATTGGTTGAGAGCTGTAAATAAGTCCATAAATTATGAAGCAATAGAAATGGCAGGAGGTGTAGTGTCAACAAAATTAATTTTTTTTCCATGACCAAATTTTGGCATTTTGGTAATCACTAAATTCTTTTGAGATGCAATAGTTCAATACTTGTTATAAGTGTAAACAAAGGCTGATTGCCCAATGTGGCTTATCTAAAATGTCTATTTTGGACATATCCTCTAATTATGATCTCAAAATGCTCAAAGAAATATGGAAAAAAATGGAAATTTTGGTTGACACTACCTCTGCCATTCAATTTTAATATTTTATTATTTACAGTTCTCCACTTCAATATGCTGCTCCTATTCGGAAGCCACAATTGATTATTCTTAAAAATTTATTAATGATGAATTTTTTTTTTGTGGGGGCTTTGCCTTTTGCCTAGTTGGCAACACTGTGCTTCAATTACCTTTCAGATTCTTTGAACTAGTTTTTGAAATAAATGAACAATACTAGGAGAACTTAAACTTCTATCATTTAATATTTTGGAATATATGAACCATCAATGTTTGTTTAATTTAGCAGTTAGTCAGCATCCCGAAAAGGCCAGGCAGTAACTAAAAAACTATAACAGTACACGAAATAAAAATCATTTTATTAATCAGGAGAAATTTTACCCCGGAAATAAAATAAAAAAAAAAAACTTTTTTAATAATTTTTAAAGGTGTGTTTAAATGGTGAAATATTTGAAATCCTTTATAAATCAAAGATGTGGCTTACTCCGTGAGACGGAAAATTGCCAAATGTTGAATTTTTTCTTTTTTCCTTAAAGAATCCACGAGTAAAAGAACGTAGAGAGGTCGGGTCCCGCTACGGGGAACGGTGGGACTTCTTCTCTCTTCTCGTGGGATCGAACCCCTAAAGATTATAACAGTGAAAATAATATTTTTTATTTTGCTTGAAAAACTGTATTTGGCAATCTTTTCTTATTGAAGTTATGTAAATATTGCCTGAATGCATGAAGATTTTTACTTCTTATAATAGGAGTTAATTAATAATATTCGAATAAATGAATTTTTTTTTAGTTCTGCATTTGAAATTACTTCCTTCAATCAAAAACGTTATTTATTTTCGTAGCTGTTCACCATTGGTTAGTTACAACTGAATAGACATACAACTTATGTGTTATTTCATTAAACTACAGGATTTCTAAATGATATAATTTTTTGGTGCAAAAATTTTTCATATCATCGACACTCACGTTTGCATTTCAATTTTCC
Organism: Trachelipus rathkii; assembly: GCA_015478945.1. Taxonomy (NCBI): domain Eukaryota; kingdom Metazoa; phylum Arthropoda; class Malacostraca; order Isopoda; family Trachelipodidae; genus Trachelipus; species Trachelipus rathkii. The sequence continues at coordinate 10,452 of JABUQX010069159.1, forward strand.
AATTTATTTTGACTTATTCGTCTCTTTCACTCTGTCATGGTGTAGCATCACCATGGAAGCTACAGATGATTATTCCTAAAATTTTATTATGATTGAAATTTTTTTTTGGGGGGGTTTTTACCTTTTCGCCTAAGTTAGGGCACACACTGTGCCTCAATTACCTTTCAGCCAGACGAGTCTTGCAAACAAAAGTATGGAATTACTGGGATGCAAAATTTTACACTCTATCTTAATTATTTTGAATATTTGGACTTACAAGTTGGAATGTTTAAATGAGCCATAGGTCGCATCCCGAAAGCAGCATGTATAAAACTATAGAGTAAAGAAATAATATTCATTTATTAATAGGAACATTTTTACCCGGATAAAAAACAAGCCGAGGTTGCTCTAACGGAGCAAAAGCTGTCTTTGGGAACGTGCTACGCACGCGCAGGGGCTCACGCCCGATAACAAAAAATTAATTACACAATTGAATAAACCATGAGGAAAATCTGTAAATCGGCTGATAAAAAGGCAACTTTAAAATTATAAGGAAAAAATAAAAAAAGATCGCTTTTTAAAACATTAAAATTGTTAAGACTACGCGATTGTTTTAAAGCTTTTTTATTTAATTTTTAAGGTAAGCTATATTATTATTTTTTTAGACATCTCTAGTCTTCTCCTAATTCTAACTCTTCTTTTCGTAAATGTACAATTTGTCTACTAAAAAATAAGAACGTAAAGTATACACGAAACCAGCATTAATTTGTTGGTGACAGATGTTCGAGAGAACTCTTAGAAATCCGTAGAACGTTATTTAATCTCGCTCAATACTCATCGACTACTCAGTATGGAATATTTATATATAATATTAATATTTAATATATTATATATATATAATTAATATATTAATATATAATATATATATATATATATAATAATATAATATATATTAATATATATTAATATATTTTTCAACATATAATATTTTATATTAATAACAGAAACCTATATATGTTTTAATAAATAATATATATATATATATATATATATATAATATATTATATAATAATATATATTATAATATATTAATAATTGGGGATGAGTGAGATGTGAATAAGGAAGTTATAATATTATAGTCATTTACAAATTGGTAGACTTTTGATGGCTACTATTCCAATAATATTAATGATAGAGTGTTGAAATGTTTGATTATTATAGTTATTTTTTTTCCATTTATATTTCAAAAATATTAGATTTTCAAATAAGGATCTTGAAAAGGTTTAATTAACAGATTAAAATCACCAAAAGCAAAATTCACAAAAATAAAATTTCAATCATTAATAAATTTTAAGAATAATCTTTGTGGCTTCCAGTGTTGGTATGCTAGCATCATTGGTAGTGGAGAAGCTGTAAATAAGTCAAAAATTATTGAAGCAATAGAAATGGCAGAGGTAGTGTGAACCAAAATTTAAATTTTTTTCCATGACCCAAATTTTGGGCATTTTGAGTAATCACCTTAAAGTTCCCTTATTATGAAAGATGCAAAGTTCAAAACTTGTTTATAAGGTAAACAAAGGCTGCTCTTGCCAATGGTGCTTATTAAAATGGAATCTATTTTGGACCTCATCCTCTAATTATGATCTCAAAATGCTCAAAATTTGGGTCATGGAAAAAAATGGAATTTGAGTGACATTACTTTTGCCATTTCTCAATTTTAATAATTTTTGAACTTATTTACCAAGCTTTCCATACTCAATTGAATGTAGCATTTACAATTCGGAAGCACATGATTATCTTTAAAATTTTATTAATGATTATTATTTTTTTTTTGGGGTCATTATTTGCTTTTATTGCTAAGTTGGACACACACTGCATCAATTATCTATCAGATTCTTTGAAGCATAGTTTTTGAATAAATGAGAACAAAATCTAGGGATGCAACATTTCAACACTCTATCATTAATATTTGGAATAAATGGACCTCGAATATGTATGGCTAATTATGTTAAAGCTAGATTAGGTCAGGCATCCCGAAAAGGCAGGCATGACTAACGTAAAGCACAGTACTATTCCTTATAACAACATGTACCGAAAAAATAATCTTTTTTATTAATAGGAGACAACTTTACCCCGGGAAATAAAAAAATAATAAAAAAATAAAGTTTTAAATAATTAAATTGTTTTTAATTGTAAAAAATTATTTTTTTTGATAGATCAAATTGCACCGTAGCCCCGATGTGAGATTGTGTACAATACTTTAGTTGTATATTATCCTTCAGAATATTCGTAATATTACATAAAGATGGCAGGAGTCGGGTTTCTCGGCCTACGGGGACGCGGGTGGACTCGTCCTACTCTGTCTCGTTGGCTGACCCCCTATAAAAAGGTATAAAAGAAAAATATATTTTTATTTTGCGTAATTAACACATTTGGCAATTTTTCTCTCGAGACAATGCATTTTGAAGGTGGATATAGAGGGATTCACTGAAGATTTTTTCACTAATATTTATAAGATGTTTATAATTACTAGATAAAATAATTTTTTTTTAGGTTCATTCTGCTTGTTCAAATAACTTCCTTACATATTTTTTCTACAACTTTATTATTTCGTAGTATTTCGTGCTCCGTGAGCTGTTATCGTTTTTTCTGCTTCATTATATCGGAAATGCCTGACTCCCTTAGACAGTACCTTCAAGGATATATCACTAATGTCTCGTTTTATTTATACTAGGGAGTCTCGACAGGCGATCACTATAATTTTTACCCTTTGGGTAATGGAAAAAGTGTAGATTTTGGTTGACACCACGTTTCATTCAGAAATAATAAAAATTGCACTGATTTTACACGATTTAGACTTTACAATGATCTTAGATACAATTTTACGATGATGTAATTATACGATGTAATTTTATGATGATTGTAATTTTTTTATATTTTGGGGTGGGGCGTTTTTGCTTTTTCGTCTATAATTAGGCACACACACTGTCCTAGCTCCAATTACCTTTAAATATCTCTTTGAAAACTAGTTTTTTAAATATGAGAAATCAAATGCCTAGGGATGCAACATTAACTCTGATATTAATATTTTGGAATTATGTTAGTGTCATCTAAGTTTTTGGCAATTTGTAAAATGAGCCATAGGTCTCAGTGTCATACTGACCTCGAAAAGGCCAAGTCATTGTAACTAATAACTTGTAGTACAATGGTAACAAGTATATCATTATTATTAATTAGAACAATTCATGATCCCTGAAATGGACTGAGTAGTGTGAGGCTTTGATGCTTTGTTGATGAAGATCAAATTAATGTAGGTACTGAACTTTTTTAATTAATTTTAAAGTAATCTTTATATTTATTAATTTTTTTATAGTTTAGTCTCCCTAAATTCCTTTTATTTCGATAAATAATTATTAATCCTCGAAAAAAAATCGTTAGAACGGGCTTTTCTAAATTTTAATCTCGCTGATAGACGCTAAAAAGAACTTTATTTTAGTGCCCGATCGAAGTGCGAAAGGAATAATATATATATATATTATAAATATATTATATATATATAATAATATATATTTCTTAGATTAATTCGTACATATATTAACATACTAAAATATCTATTAATAGCATATAACTTTTTGTATTATATATTATTATATATTATATAAAGATTTTATATATAAATATATATATGTATTAATATATAGATTATATTAGTATAATTTAATTATAATTATATATTATTATATATATATATATTATATATATAAATTATAATATATATAAATATATACTATATATAATATATATATATTAATATTATTATATTATTATTATATATTATTATATATATATTGAGGAGAGTGAGACGATAAGGATATATATAGGTTACTCATTAAAAATGCTAAACCTTGATGTCTATATCCAAGATTTTTTTGGCTAATTTAAAATTATGTAGTATCTTTATTGCAAAATTCTAGTTCCATAACCATAGTCGGACATAGATAGTTTACAGAAGTGCCAAATAGTAGATAGTTTTCCTAGATTCCACTAAAAATCATTCAATCATTAATAAAATTTAGAATATCTTTGATGGTTCCAATGTTGGTATGCAGCATACTGTAGTGGAGAATCGTAAATATAAGTCAAATAAATATTATTGAAAGCAATTAAGAAATGGAATTAGTAGTTCTAACCAAAAATTTAAATTGTTTCCTGACCAAATTTGATTTTTGTAATTAATCACTTAAATGCTCACCTTATTATGAAGTGCAAATTTCAAATTATTTGTTTATAGGTAAAAAGGTCTCTGCATGTGTAATTATTAAAAATGATCTATTATTGACATCCTCATTTATGATCTCAAATGCTCAAATGTAGGGTCATGGAACAAAAATGTAATATTGGTTGACAGTCCTTGCCATTTCAATTTTATAAATTTTTGACTTATTTACAGTTATATTATCACTACCACGATGTATCTTAGCATCCAACTTCGACCACATATTATTCTTAACAATTTTATTAATAATTGAATCCTATTTCATGGGATTATTTAGCCAAATTTATATTAAACTGTGATCAAACTTTACATATTACTTTTTAATGTACAAAATAATATTTAAAATTTCAATTATATAACATTCATTTAAACCTAGCAATATTTAATAAAAAATTATAATAAATATCATTTTATTACGCTGAAATATTTTTAACAATAAAAACATTTATATATTTAAAAGATTAATAAATACATACTGGTATCTTTTAAATAAAATAGGTAAATTATATTAAAATAATTAGTGATTTATACATACAGGTTTATCAGTTTCAAAATATCCTTTCCAGCAGGCTAATTTCAATATGTACCACGTAACTTCAAATGATAAGTCTTCATGACCTGATGGAGGGTCACATGAAACCTTTGCAACGAACTTCCCGCCTTTGTAAAGAGCTTTTGTCAATACTACAGTCTGGAAATATATAATATTTAGTACTCTTGGTTAACAAATAAATATACTGTATAGCTAATCATTGTTATTTTTGCCCCCAAAATAAATCAAAATTTAAATATTTGTAACTCAAATCTTTTCATTATAGCTCGTTTTCCATAATTTAAATTTTAAAAAAATACCTATAAAAATTAAGTTAAATTTACTGTACTTTCCATTATTTGGTTTGAACATTTTACTAACAGATACTAGTTATATATTTATTAACTTATTTGGCAAATAAATTTGATATAAACGATGAAGGTAAGGCACCAAACTAGTAGTAAATTTTCAAAAAATAAAGGAGAGCTTTCAAATATTTAATTAAGGATTAAAACATTAAGAGATTTCAATTTTTTAGTAACTTTTCAAATGATAATGAGGCTTCATACTTTTAGAAACTTCTCAAATAATGAAGATGAGGTTTCAAAATTAATATTATATTATATTTGTCTATCATTTCTAATAACTTCTAAAAATGGCACCAGTAAAATATCAAAATATTTCAAAATAAATCTATGCTGATAAATAATAGGTAAAGTTAATTACCATATAACTGCCTTTAAAATTTAAAATATCAAATAAAGTAAGACGAAATAATAAAAAATTACCTACTTCTTGATGATAATTTTAATAAAATAAAATATTCAAATTGGTAATGCAAGTAATAAGGTGATAATAATTGATTAAATATTGCTTTGATATACAAAACATTTTAAGGCTGAGGCCAAAGTGGAAGTATGATGCCCTAGTTTGATATATTTTGATATACAAGACCAAGTAACCAATTTAACTAATTGGGTCCCTATATTGGCTAGGATTCACATATTTTCTCTGTATATGTCAGAATAGTATAAAGCTGATGTGAATTTTTCCATCTTAGTGTAGGGAGCTGCTGTAATGTTTGATGTATGGGTGGTCTAGTAAAAGTGATTTGCTGTAAAGTTGGCAACCTATCAAGTCTAGATGGGCTTTTACAGGAAGGATTTTTATTTTGGTTTATTAAGTGATGGATAGGTGCGGAAAGAAGCCAGCCTGTTATTATTCTGAGAGCTTTGTTTTGTATGGCTTCAGGTTTTTGAGTATTTCTGTGATAATAGGGGTGGCCAAGGTTGGTGATGCATAGTTTAAGAAGGGACAGAGGTATTGCTTCTGTGTTAACCAAAATTTGTTCCCATTAGTATTTTCATCTGTTTTAATTTATGTATTGCTCTAGAGCAGCGATCTCCAAACTTTTTTGATCGCGTACCCCTAAAACGAAAATAATTATAAGTTGTAGCGTCAGATGGGGTGACCAGGTCCACCCTTTTTAGAGGAGTGATTCGGTCCACTCTAAAAAAAATTTTTTTTTCTTTTTTGCTCATTTAATAGCCACACCTTAGTACTACAAGTTTTATTTAGATTATCTTTAATTCTAGAGAGTTTTTATATTTTTAAAAAATATAATAAATTAGGGTATAAAATGGCCTTCAATAGAATTTCACTTTTGAAAAATGTGAGTTTTTTTAACTTTGTTATAAAATGAAAAATTGTGGATGGATTTTAATTAATTTTTCAGAGTATACACTTGAGTATGTTAGCTTTAAACTGGCAAAGTAAATTTTTTTTCCAAACAGTACTAGTGGCAAAATCACGGGGCCTAACTTGGTCCGATTCACCCCACCATAAAAATTGATGATAGGGTGAATCAGTCCACCATTGTTATTCTTATTTTATGTATTATTATTGACATTTTTATTACACATAGCTAATTTTAATATAATAAACATTTACTTATATTAGTAAAAATTAAAATAAAAAGTGAAATTTATATGAAAAATACAAATTCCAAAAGTGTCAAAATTTGTCCCATGAGAGGGGTGAATTGGGCCACCACATTTTTATTCTTATTTTATGTATCAATATTGACATTTATATTACTTATTACTAATTTTAATGATAAATAATTATTATATTAAGTAAAAATTAAAATATAAAATTGAATTTATATATAAAAGAGGAATTTAAACAGATGACCCGATTCACTCCTCCAAGGTGAGTCTGAATGAGCTTTATTTAAACTTTAATAAAACTATTATTATTAGAATTACATTATTATTTTTTTGTGTACTTATTACCTACTATATGACCTTGATTTTCAGAAAAAAAAATTCCAAAAAGTGCATTAGGGGAAAGTCTGGAGACGAAGTTATACCTAAAGTGGTCCAAGTCACCGTGCCAGACGCTACCCCCTATAGGCCTATAATATAATATATAATATAATATAATATAATATAATATAATATATGGCACAGCGACCAGTGAGAGAACCTCACGCTCAAGTGGTACAAGATCATACACTCGCAAGTGATTATGAGCCTATTTCTTTGGCATACCCTGAAGTATCACTTTGCGTACCCCACTTTGGAGACCACTACTCTATAGGAGATATTGTTTATGTGGGGAGTGAATGTCATATGTGTCAAATGTTAAGCCTAGGGTAGTGGGATGTTTATTAAGTGAGAGTAATATTTGAGAGAAAAGTTGTTGGGTGGATATCTGAATCTCTTCTGTAAGGTTTATGTAATGTGATCGAGGACTTTTGAGGAGAGGCAGTCATTCTGTTTTAGTTGGTTTATATAATGTTGTAGTTCTCTACTAGCTGGGATTGTTAGGTCGTTTGCGTAACTGCTGATTTTTATAGAAAGGGATATGGGCTGTGGTAGGTCATGCATAAAGAGACTACAAAAGTGTTGGTAATAGGATGGCACCCTGGGGGACCCCATCATATAATCTGTGTATACAGAAGGTGTAAATGTACACATATGACCCTGGCAGTATGACTGGATAAAAAAAAAAAATGCTATGATTTTCTTGTCATTGTTTTTAATACTATGTCTATTATAAAGGTGGTGTAAGACTGTATCAGATGCCTTGTTGTTATCCGTTGCTACTAAGAGAGTGCAGGAAGAGGGTGTTGGTGGTTTGTTAAAACCAATAAGAATGTTGTGTGTTAAATCATTGAGTAGTGTGGTAGTGGAATGTTTTTGCCTAAATCTATATCGAGGATCAGAGAGGGATAGATGGGGAAATTCTATTTAAGATAAACATTTTGAATACTTTAGATATCATAGAAAGCAATGATATAGGTCTATGATGCAAGGTTATTGGGTGGTTTGCGAAGTTTTAGTATGGGGATTTTACGTATATGTCTCGAGAATGATGGGAAATTGTTGGGTTTGCCAAGCTGTATTGAATAACCTATCTGAGTTAGGACCTCTAAAGCTATAATTAGTTCTCAGGTGCTCGAGAGTATAATGGATATTTTATCTGGACCCTCTGCTTGAGAGTTCTTGAGGTTTTTGGTATTGTTGAGTACCTCTAAGGGAGGTGAATGGGGAGGGAGGGGTCCTTCTTGATTGTTCTTCAATTTTTTGAGTAGTTTAATTGTCAATCTTTGGTGGTTTAAAACATTATAAGTATAGAGAAAGTAAGAAGCCATATCAACCGATGAGGCTGTGCCAGTCAACTAGAGTAACAACATGTTCATGCAAACCAATACAGCACCCTAGGGCTTGTCAATATCTTACATAGTATAAATCAACTAGGCTACAACCAAAAGCAAAAACTATAGCTAAGGTACATGCTAACCACACTACATGAAGTTTTACCTTAACTAAAAACCCGCCAATTTAGTCAACATTAGTCAAAATATCTAGGCCTAAATGATTCCCAAACCATCCATATACCCACCCAATCTATTCTTATGTGTTGCAGGTGAGTCACACTCAATAACTCCCAGTAGCAAAACATTACAAATTTTAACAATCCTATTACTGAATGAATGTTTTCGTACATCAAGATTACATGATTTCTTAATTTTCTTATAGTGCCCCCTGGTTTCCCATCCATGGTCTACTATAAAGAATTTATTGGTCACAGTATTATCATGAAATGTAAATATTTTGTAGAATTGTATCATGTCCCCTCTAAGAAATCACTGTTCTACAGAAAACATTCCTAACTATTTCAACCTCTCCTCATAATTCTTACCCTCAAACCCAGAAATCATCCTTGTTGCTCTACATTGCACTCTCTCCACCATATTAATGTCTTTTCCTAAATAAGGGGGCAAAAACTTGTGCACAATAGCTACTCTAATACTGGCCTAACAAAGCTATTATACAGCTTACTTAAAACTTCCTTACTCTTGTAAATGACATCGCAATTTATTATTTCTAGCATCTTATTAGTATATTCCTTGTTTCCTAACACTGATTCCATTCCATTCCATTCCAGCGCTACTTCCAACAGTGGCAGAACCATTGGGAGACATGTGTGGCACCATAAGGGGATTACTTTGAAGGAGATTAGTATAAGTTTATAATATCTGGATACAAGTATTTTTTATGAATAAAGGCCAGATATCTTTTGAACATACCTTATATATATATATATATATATATATATATATATATATATATATATATATATATATATATATATATATATATTATATAATATATATCTTATTCTTGTTATTGTTATATATAGTATATTGTTTTTATATATACATATATAAACAGAATATATGTATATATATATATATATATATACCGTATATATATATATATATATATATATATATATATATATATATATATATATATATATATATATATATATATATATATATATATATATATATATATACCGTAAGACGGGGCAATTCGGTCCAAAATCAGGGGTACTCAAAATGCTAAGGTTTATGGAGATTTTTTTTTTTATATGTTAATGTTATCCTTTAGGAGTAAAATTAGTATAATTGTATTTGTATATATAATATAGGATTAATGCTAGAAGCCGATAAGTAACGTGGACCGAATTGCCCCACGATTTTGGGGGGCAGGGCAATTCGGTTCACTTCAATTTTCACATCCCTAAGAATCCTCAATTAAAGTGTTTTATTTAATAATTATGATAAGTCAGTTTTCATTTTTAAACATAATGGTATTTACAATATTATTTTAAGAAATTGGGTTTGAAAACGTAATAAAATGCTCGAGTTTGCGTTTCTGTCAAACTGCAAAATCTTTTAAAAAAAAGGCTCGCCTAATGTAAGGAATTTCCTTAATTCTGTAAGGTTGCTATTCTTTTTTATTCTGTATTATACAGAATTAAGGAAATTCTTCACGTTTGGTGAGCGTTTTTTTTACGATTTTGCGATGTTTGACAAAAATGAACGAAAACGCTGTTTGACAAAAATGAATGCAAGCTCAAGCGTTTTAGGTCTCTTTTTAAACATAATGGTATTACAACATTATTTTAAGAAATTGGGTTTGAAAACTAATAAAATGTTCGAGTTTGCGTTCGTTTTTGTCAAACGCAAAATCGTATAATAAATTATTCAAACGTAAAGAATCCTTAATTCTTTTGTATTCTATATTACACAGAATTAAAGGGAAATTTTTACGTTTGGTGAGCGTTTTTAAGATTTTGCGCTGTTTGACAAAAACGAACTGTAATGTTATTAATTCTGTAAGGTTGCAATTCTTTTTTATTTTATATTACACAGAATTAAGGAAATTCTTTACGTTTGGTGAGCATTTCTTTTACGATTTTGCGCTGTTTGACAAAAACGAACGCAAACGCTGTTTGACAAAAACGAACGCAAACGCTGTTTGACAAAAATGAAAGCAAACTCGAGCGTTTTAGGCATATTACGTTTCGTAAGAACCAATGCAAGAACGAAAACTGCTTAAGGGTCTACCAACATCATCATCAGAGTATCCCTTTGTATCCTGCCGTGTTACTTTTGCGTAAGTGTAAACCATCTTGCTGAAAAAATTTGTATAGGTTAATTAGGCCTAAGTTGAAAAACTTTATCTACCTATCTTGCTGTAAAAGTGTAAAAATTATTTTAAACATTATATTTCGGACATCTTTTTGTAAAAGAGTATTAAAAAATTTAATTTAATGAAGATTTCAATGTGGACCGAATTGCCGGACGCAAATTTTTAAACCTGGACCGAATTGCCCCATGTTACAATTTTTATAATAAAACATATTTATCTCTTGCCTGAATGACTCCAACGATTGCATTAAGGTTATGAACTATTTTTAAGTACTATATCTTGGTACCAATAATGTAGTACAATTATTTTGACCTGTATGATTCTTTAGCAATAAGCTTCCAAAATTTAACAATCTGATTTTAGTGCTCAGAAAAAAAAAAAACAAAAAATTAATGGACTTAAATTAAAGTTTTCATAAAAAGTTAATACCTAAGACATAAAAATACATTATTTTACATCTTTAAAGATATATTTTACATCGTATAGGCTATTTTGAGCCACTGGACCGAATTGCCCCATATATATATATATATATATATATATATATATATATATATATATATATATATATATATATATATATATATATATATATATATATATATATATATATATATATATATATATATATATAAGTTATATATATTTCTTTATATATGTATATATTATTAGGATGCCGAATATTCGGCAGGCATCTGGTATTCGGCCTATTCGGCCAAAAATACTGAATATTCGGTATTCGGCTTTTTGCCAAACTATTCAGGCTGAATATTGAGCTTTATAAACAATAAATTACGTCAACATATTACATAAGGGAAAGTTATTTCAATTTAAAATTAAAATTTTAGAAACTTATTTTCCAAAAAAATAAAAATATAGCCAAATTTTGTAGCCAATATGGAGGAAAATCTTTTGTCATTTGTCAGATCCTATAAGGGCCTTTGATATTTTTCAAATATTCTTAAAAATAGAATTCATTTAGTGATACGGGATAATGGACCAAACATGGTAGCTGGTATAAGGGAGAGTGGCTTGCTATCAATTTCATGTTTTGTTCACATGTTGCAACTATGCATTCACGATTCAATATGTCAGAAGTCTGTTAAAGATATTTTATTTACTTGCAGAATCATATCCTCTCATTTTCACCATTCAGCAACGGCAGCTGCAAAGCTTAAAACTTTACAGATGCAGCTGAATGTCAAACGGCATAAATTAATTCAAGACGTTTCTACACGCTGGAACAGAACTTATGATATGCTTAAAAGATTGTTTGAACAAAAAGTTCCCCTATCCATATACGCTGCTGAATGCAATCGGAAAATGTTGACTGATTTTCAGTGGCAAAATTATTCCATTTACTTGAGCCATTTGACAACATCACTAAAACAAGCATTAAACGTAAAGCAACAGTCGCCCAAGTGATCCTCTTTCATTTTAGCAATAAATTCATTTTTAAATAAGGCAATTAAAAAGCAAAAGCTTCAGTGGAATAATTACACTCGTGCTAGCTTAAGAAATCAGTGTAGAAAAAGACTCTTTGCTTCTATGTGATAAATCTTTGTGTGTAGCTACTTTCTTAGATCTGCGATTCAAGCTAATTTTTCAACATGAATCAGATGAATCAGTAAAAAATATGGTCGTTGAGGCATGGAAAGAAATGCATGAAAATTTAGCCCTGACTCTGTTGACGATGATTCACGTAGTGGGGGAGAAGCTGAATTTTCCATTTTCACTGAACTTGATGGTTTTAAATAAATTCTCGCATCAAAACCGTCAAGTGAAATGACCGTGAGAGTGAAAAAGAAAGTCCTATTCTTCTAACGATGTGATTATTGTACATAAAAGTAAAAGGCTACATACGGAATTGATCAAGAAATAAACAAATATAGAAGTTTGCCTACTTTGACCAGTGAAGATAATGATATTCCCTTCAATTGGTGGAAAACACTGGAAATAGTTTATGAATTTGAAAAAACTAGCAATAAAATACCTTTCAGCTACACCGTCATCAGTCGAAAGTGAAAGAATATTTAAAAACAGGAGGAAATATTATGAAGCCACAAGAAATAGGTTATCCCCCGAAATGGAGAACTGCTAATGTTCTGTCATTTTAACATTAGAGGAGTTTATTCAAATGAAGTTTAGTTTAATATCTTTAACTACGAAACCTTTCACTTTCATTTAATTATTTTTAATATGTGAATGGTTTGCTATATGTAAGAAATAGTTATTTACTTCTTTTTTTGTTTTATTACTTTGTATATAACACTGGTAAACATGAAATTTCTTGATGGGGTTTCCGTAATTGATTATTGATGTTGATTCCAAAATGTAATCGGTTTTGCATATCACATCGCATTTGTGAAATATTGTGTGTAACACAGATTTGTAAAATTTTAAGTATTTTTACCTTTTCAAGATGGTCTATCACAATTATTGGGATATATATGAGTATATATATATATATTATATATATATATATATATATATATATAAGTGTTATATATATATATATATATATATATATAAAGTATATATATAAGTATATATATATATGGTATATATATACCGTAAAACGGGGGCAATTCGGTCCACATGGGGCAATTCTCAGTCCAGTGGCCCAAAATTGACTTTACAATGTAAAATATATCTTTAACGATAATAATGTTTTTTTATGTCTTAGGTATTAATTTTTTATGAAACCTTTAATTTAAGTCCATTAATTTTGTGATTTTTTTTTCTTTTTCTGAGCACTATAAAATCGGGTAAATTTTAGGCTTATTGCTAAGAATCATACAGGTCAAAATAATTGTACTACATTATTGGTACCAAGATATAGTACTTAAAAATAGTTCATAACCTTAATGCAATCGTTGGAGTCATTCAGGCAAGAGATAAATATGTTTTATTATAAAAATTGGAACATGGGGCAATTCGGTCCAGGTTTAAAAATTTGCATGGGGCAATTCGGTCCACATTGAAATCATCATTAAATTAAATTTTAATACTCTTTTACAAAAAGATGTCCGAAATATAATGTTTAAAATAATTTTTACACTTTTACAGCAAGATAGGTAGGTAGGTAAAGTTTTTCAACATAGGCCTAATTAACTTGTACAAATTTTTTCAGCAAGATGGTTCACACTTACGCAAAAGTACCACGGCAGGGATACAAAGGGATACTCTGCTGATGATGTTGCTAGACCCTTAAGCAGTTTTCGTTCTTGCATTGGTTCTTACGAAACGTAATATGCCTAAAACGCTCGAGTTTGCATTCGTTTTTGTCAAACAGCGTTTGCGTTCGTTTTTGTCAAACAGCACAAAATCGTAAAAGAAACGCTCACCAAACGTAAAGAATTTCCTTAATTCTTTAGTGTAATATAAAATAAAAAAGAATTGCAACCTTTTACAGAATTTTACTATTGCTAGTTCGTTTTGCACACAAACAGCGCAAAATCGGGGGAACGTTACCGGGCAAGAATTTCCTTACTCCTGTGTAATATAGAATACAAAAGAATTGAGGCTTGTTTGGTGAGCATTTTTTACGATTTTGCGTTTGATATAACGAACGCAAACTCGAATATTTATTAGTTATCAAATCCAATTTCTTAAAATAATATTGTAATACCCATTATGTTTAAAGAGAATTCCAAAACGCTTGAGCTTCTGTTCATTTTTGTCAACAGTTATAGCCATTTTTGTTTCAAACATCGCAAAATCGTAGAAAAACTCACCAAACGTAAAGAATTCCTTAATTCTGTATAATACAGAATAAAAAAGAATAGCAACTCAGAATTAAGGAAATTCTTTACGTTAGGCGAGCCTTTTACGATTTTGCAGTTTGACAAAACGAACGCAAACTCGAACATTTTATTATTTCGTTTTCGAACCCAATTCTTAAAATAATATTGTTATACCATTATGTTTAAAAATGAAAATTGACTTATCATAGTTTATTAAATAAAACACACTTTAATGAGGATTCTTAGGGATGTGAAAACTGAAGTGGACCGAATTGCCCTGCCCCCCAAAAAATCGTGGGGCAATTCGGTCCAATTACTTATCGCCTTCTAACATTAATCCTATATTATATATACCAAATACAATTATACTAATTCTACTCCCAAAGGATAACATTTAAAATATAAAAACAAAAAAATAAATAAAAGTCTCCATAAACCTTAGCATTTTGAGTACCCCTGATTTTGGACCGAATTGCCCCGTTTTACGGTATATATATACCGTATATATATATATATATATATATATATATATTACAGTATATATATATATATATATATATATATATATATATATATATATATATATATATATATATATATATATATATATATATTTGATATATAAAGGAGAGAAACAAATCGCAATGATATGATACATGTCTTTGATAGATATATGTTAAACATATAATACAACTATGAATAAAGAGTAATATGGGACAACAATGAATGTAATAGATTGAATGGGTTTAGTTAATGTAAACATACCTACGATGGTAGTAACTTTCTCTTCATAGACGATCTACTGTGCATAGCGTCTGGAATATCCCTCATCAAGCTCCAACAATAGTCGGCCATCATATTGGTATCCCACTTGCCCTGGTAACTTCCCTTCCATGAACTTTAGATCTTGATGGGAGCGTCACCCTGCTCATCACTAACATCGCCTAGGTTATCCGGAAATTTTCTTAGGTGAGAATGTAAGTAGTGCAACTTTATACTCATTCTACATCCATTAGAATGAAAACTGTCTAGCAGTTCCTGTACAATGTTAGTGGTTCTCGGCTTTCCTGTTCCCCAGAAAATTCTGTGCTACATCTGAAAAAGCATTCCACGCTCTTGCCTCTAACACAGTCATTGTTGTAGCAAAAGCAGCATCACGGAGGAAACCGTATTTAGCCATCAAATACTCCAGCTTTTTTTCTTCTCGGCCACTCAGACCAGGGAAACGTTGGAGCATATAGCGGAAGCATTCACCATCATGGTCCAGGGCCTTCACAAATTGTTTCATCAAACCAAGTTTTATGTGTGGTGGAGGTAAGATGATGTTTTCTCTCTGTACAAGTGGTTCACGCACGACAAACCCTGTCACCTGGCGCTGCTTTCCCCCGGTGGCCAGCCTCTCTTTGGTTCAGTGATCCTTGCTCGCCCGGCTGTCCCAATAGCACAGGGAGCAGGGATATTTGGTGAAACCTGCTTTTTGTTGACCGAAAGCAAAATGTTTACCATTTGAGGTCGACGCATATTTACGTAACATCCATGTACCTGATATTGTAGCCTCTCCAAACCGTCTTGATTTTTGCATACTTCTCTCTCATCCGTACCGAGTACCCTACTGGAACCGAAGCATGCCTGTTGCCGTTGTGTAACAACACACTTTAAACTGCTCTTGAAAGTTCAACAAACAGTCGCCACTCACCTGCATCGTATGCTGGGAGTCCCATAGCGGGGTAAGCCTGCAACTTCACTGCAATACACAAGCTTACCGGTTATCATCTGACTGGAAGAGCCTCCGCAGCTCTGCTTCTCTGTTACGATAAAAATGTTACTCTTGTGCCATGGTCCAGTAGTTATTTTTCATTCAACCTCGAAGCCAACAGCTCAGGACAACTTCGGCAAATACAACTCTCATACAAGATCGTTCAGTTCACCCTGGGTGAACAATGACAGACCATCCGACTGTATTTCAGATGGATGATAGACATCATCCAGGTCATTGGCATCCATACATGTAGACGTACTAAAGTTACCACATGCTTCCCGAATATCGATCGCAATAAACTTGCTGCTTCTGTAGATACATGCGGAAGGTAACGTCTATACAGCCTACGTAGTGCGCACATGAATTTTGTCATTCCTAGGAAATATGCAAAAATAGGGATCCATGATTGCACAAAACGGGATGTGATACAGTAAAATCCGAGAATATATATGGAATCAGCACCTCCAAATTACAATATATCTGCTACAAAAGTCCATCCAAGAAAAAATTCATCTCTTTTTGTTGACCAGTGTGAGTTTTCTTTATTTTCTATTAATGGATGACCGAACTTTGATATAACTATTCGGCCGAATAGCAAAGTGATTATTCGGCCGAATATTCGGTATTCGGCTTTTTCACTATTCGGCACATCCCTAATATATATATATATATATATATATATATATATATATATATATATATATATATATATGGGTATATATATATATATATATATATATATATATATATATATATATATATCCTATAAAATATATTTAGATTCTGACAACTATATTTGAACTAGACTATATTTATATTTTTTTTATTTTATTTTTTTTATTATATTAATTATTACCATTTAAATACAAAAAGTTTGAATTAAAATTTTATTAAAATTTATTATTTTTTTTATTATATTAATTATTAACATTTAAATACAAAAAGTTTGAATTAAAATTTTATTAAGTGGTAGCTATGTATAGGCTATACCATGTCCTGGTATAAACAAATAAATATTTTAATAGCCCAAGAAAGTCATGAAAGAGAGTTATTCCTATAAATCGAATAGATCTTTGATGTAAACTATTGATATTTGCTATATCAATATTTAATGGTATAAGCATCTCAGATTCATTTGGTCACTTTTAATAATCCTTGTAGAGCATTTCAATTAACAAAATTGTGAAAATAAGTACCTACCCATGCACTACTAAGTATTACTAATGCTTTTATTTATTTTACTTTTCCAAGACATTATTTTTAGTAGCTATCTATTAATAAAAAATACATTTCAAGCTTCTAGAGTTTATAGGAAATAAATGCCAGTTAAACACCTTAATGTAAACTTTTACCTTTCTCTGTTAAATAAGGAAACAATCTTACCTGACCATTTGGAATGTTGAAGTGCCATTTACCCTGTTCGGGATAACCAAGAGCACAGGAAAATAAACTTAAAGTAAAATGCAGAAAAATAAAATATTTTCGACGTGAAAAATTCATTATTTTTCACAGTAATTCGAGTTATTAAATATATTACATTTTATTTTTATTACACAAGGGGAGTTCACTTTTGCTAACTGCATACGTATGGGAAACAACAGGCATAGGTACATAGCTCGGTGTCAACGTCACACTGCAGTTAGACTACATGAGACCTAAGGAAGATTATCAGTTGCCACCCGCATTTCGATTATAATTTCATTTTAACCAAATATATTCAAGTCTTTTAATATCTTTGGCATGTCTGTTACGATAAAATGTTACTCTTGTGCCATGGTCCAGTAGTTATTTTTCATTCAACCTCGAAGCCAACAGCTCAGGACAACTTCGGCAAATACAACTCTCATACAAGATCGTTCAGTTCACCCTGGGTGAACAATGACAGACCATCCGACTGTATTTCAGATGGATGATAGACATCATCCAGGTCATTGGCATCCATACATGTAGACGTACTAAAGTTACCACATGCTTCCCGAATATCGATCGCAATAAACTTGCTGCTTCTGTAGATACATGCGGAAGGTAACGTCTATACAGCCTACGTAGTGCGCACATGAATTTTGTCATTCCTAGGAAATATGCAAAAATAGGGATCCATGATTGCACAAAAACGGGATGTGATACAGTAAATCCGAGAATATATATGGAATCAGCACCTCCAAATTACAATATATCTGCTACAAAAGTCCATCCAAGAAAAAATTCATCTCTTTTTGTTGACCAGTGTGAGTTTTCTTTATTTTCTATTAATGGATGACCGAACTTTGATATAACTATTCGGCCGAATAGCAAAGTGATTATTCGGCCGAATATTCGGTATTTGCTTTTTTTCTATTTTCCACACATCCCTAATATATATATATATATATATATATATATATATATATATATATATATATATATATATATATATATATATATATATATATATATATATATCCTATAAAATATATTTAGATTCTGACAACTATATTTGAACTAGACTATATTTATATTTTTTTTATTTTATTTTTTTTATTATATTAATTATTACCATTTAAATACAAAAAGTTTGAATTAAAATTTTATTAAAATTTATTATTTTTTTTATTATATTAATTATTAACATTTAAATACAAAAAGTTTGAATTAAAATTTTATTAAGTGGTAGCTATGTATAGGCTATACCATGTCCTGGTATAAACAAATAAATATTTTAATAGCCCAAGAAAGTCATGAAAGTTATGTTACTCCTATAAATCTAATAGATCATTGGCGAAAACTTTACATATTAGCTACATCAATAAATAATGTTATAAGCCTCTCCAACACCTCTGATCATTTTTATTAATCATTTTAGCTCATCAGAAAAAATTGTGAAAATAAGTACCTACCCATGCACTACTAAGTATTACTAATGCTTTTATTTATTTTACTTTTCCAAGACATTATTTTTAGTAGCTATCTATTAATAAAAAATACATTTCAAGCTTCTAGAGTTTATAGGAAATAAATGCCAGTTAAACACCTTAATGTAAACTTTTACCTTTCTCTGTTAAATAAGGAAACAATCTTACCTGACCATTTGGAATGTTGAAGTGCCATTTACCCTGTTCGGGATAACCAAGAGCACAGGAAAATAAACTTAAAGTAAAATGCAGAAAAATAAAATATTTTCGACGTGAAAAATTCATTATTTTTCACAGTAATTCGAGTTATTAAATATATTACATTTTATTTTTATTACACAAGGGGAGTTCACTTTTGCTAACTGCATACGTATGGGAAACAACAGGCATAGGTACATAGCTCGGTGTCAACGTCACACTGCAGTTAGACTACATGAGACCTAAGGAAGATTATCAGTTGCCACCCGCATTTCGATTATAATTTCATTTTAACCAAATATATTCAAGTCTTTTAATATCTTTGGCATGTCTGAGACTTAAACATACAAACACACGAAAATCATTCATATAAAATCTATTCCGTAAGAAAAATAAATTAAATAGGGTTAAAATATTTAATATGAAGCAAAATGTAAGGTTTTTCGAACACATCTGCTTTATTTCGGGTTCTTCAAAAATTAGCTGACAGGCGAAAAAAACAAGAAAATAGAATCATTAGAAGCAACATGAACCTATCGACTCTCTCTCAGTCAAAAATATGTAAAATTGTCATAGTTTTGGATGACCCACCACAAATTTAAATTTTCTTCATGCAAATAATCGACTATAAAAACTATTATATACTTTCACATATGTATCTTCTGTTTTGCTTATTTTAGTATTTTATTTTAGGATATAGTATTTTATTTTAGGATTTATAAACTATTTGCTATATACAGATTTTTCTTCTTCTTTTCTTATTTATTAATAGTTTTAGCGGAATTTATTTTTTTGTCTCTACATGTGGTATCCATTTTTCACTAAATTCACTGAAAATCACATTGTCTCTATGACAATTGTGGGATTACTCAAATTCAAAAGAAAATTATTTAGTCGTAAGTTTGTGTAATGTAATCAAAGTTAATCAAAATGTAAAAAGGGTATAGAGGTAAATTTCTTCATTTCTTTTCAAATATTTTCACTATCAACCTATCTCTATTCTCTTTACCTTCTCACCAATCAAATTTACCCTAACTAAGATTTTAAGTGATAGATTACTAAAACCAAAAGGCAGAGTTATCTATGGACTATCTAGATCTTATTCAAAGAGCAAAAAAATCTTTGAAAACAACAAATCCAAGGTAAGACTTATATAGATACACAATTGTGCCTTTATATATCACCTTTAAAACCTTATATCTTTCAAAGATTTTTTTTTTGTACTTAATCTGCTTTAGATTAAATTTTCGTCAATTGTGTAATCTATATGGTCTTAACGAACGGATTTGTTGTAGTTCTTGATGCTAGCAATATTGCAAATTAAAATCAACCTAGCTCCGAAGCTTATAGCAGTTTTCGATATTTTGTGTAGGATATTATTAGGTCAAAATCATTTTTAAATTAAGGTTTATTTGAACATATGAAAATATTAGATACGGTAGAAGCCACGTGGGCCTATCGAGACTAGCCTATGGGGGTTTTTGCCTAAGTTTAGTTAGTCTTAGGGTATTTAATTCAAAATTTGGTATGAGAGTTAGGTAAGCAATGCATCATTCCCTAACCCTTCCATTACAGTGATTTCATAAAAAATTCAAGCTCAAACTTAGGGCTAGGTCATTTTCAACCTCAAAATTTGTTTTTTTTTGTGTGTGTGGTCTTCTAAATCTTTCAAAATTAAATCAAATAATTTGGCCAGTGGTAGGCCGCTATATCTCATTTTTCCTCAAAATTCAATTTCAAAGTTAGGCATTATAGGCCTAGATCACTTTCAACTTCAAATTTTTTGTTTTTTTTGGTCTAATAGACCTTTTCAAAATTCAAATCAAATAATTTAGCCTGGTGGTAGGCTATCTTTCATTATCTTTCTTCAATGTTTCATTTGTCCTTGGGTCATTTCTAGCCACCTCAGCGAAAATGTCTGACCTAGAGATACAAGCCCTTCTTGATAGAGTCACTAAAAAATCTAAGCCCATAGTTCAAGCCATTTCATCCCTCAAGGCACAAGTAAATATTTATCTTGATCAAATAGAGAGTAGGCCTATAGATAATAATAAAGATAAAGATGCAGTTTATGTAAAGGATCTCATAGAGGAAGTAGAGTCCTTGTTAAAAGATATTAAACAAAAGGATACAAATATAAAAATATTTAATGATAATGAAATTGACTCCCTCATTCCTGAGTTTCATAATAAGGAGTTGTAGTCAGATTCAGTACCAATGCTCGATTAAATCAAAATTAAGTGAATTAAAATTTAAAGGGGATCAAAATTCAACCCCTCCAAAAAATACTTGCTCTCATTTCAGTGAATCTGTTCTTAGGGCTATAGATTGTGGTTTCTTTGAGGGCAATGAAACTGATAAGTTTGCTTATAAAACCTTCATTTCAAAATTTAAGAGCTCCTTAGATTTACAAAAAATTTAAGTGAATCCATTAAACTTCATTGCTTAAAAAATAAATTAAGAGGATATGCATACTCTCTGATTCAGAATCTTTCTATTAGTGATAATAATTATAATAAAGCTCTTGAACTTTTAGACAAAGAGTTTTTAGACGAAAAATTCATCATTGATGAAATTATTAAAAAAATAATCTTAAAAACCAGTATTTGACCCAACATATAATGCGACTAGGGTTTACTTAAATGATATCAGGACATTAATATATGAGCTTGAGAGTTATAACCTCAAATATCTTGAGAAGGCTACTGGATTAGCAGTACTTAGCCACATAGTTTTATCAAAATTACCTAATGTGGTAGTCAAAGAAATTACTCGCAAGTTGAATACCAATTACTCTGATTTAAACCAAATATTCGATAGTTACAATGAAGTTATCAAAAATATTGTTAAAACGTCAAACATAATAAAGGTCAAAATTTCAATCAAGTCCCTTCCCATAATACTTATTCAAAATTTAAAATGTAAATACTTCAGATAAGCCTAATTATCAATTTAAAAATAATGAAAATGAAAGGACGAATGAGTCCTTAAAATCTAGTAATAGGCCTGATTCCAATTCTGCCTTGCAGAATTTCAAAATTCATACTAATGAAGTTGGTGTAAATGAAGCTTCTCATAGTATTGATTCTTCCACTTCCAAAATCAAAGGTTATTCAAAATCATGTAAGTTTTGTTCATCCCAAGGTCATGTGATGACCAATTGCAATGTTTATCAAACCTATGAGTTAAGAATTAAAAGGTGTAATGAAATAAATCTATGCCCCAAATGTTCAAGTACTAAACATACTGCAGATCACTGTCCTGGACTTGAGGAGCAACTTTCTTTAGTTGCCAAGTTTGCAATAAAAGAAGTCATATTACAGCTCTTTGTAAGCAAAGGAAAGTTCCACCCTCACAAATGTATGTCTTAGTTTTAGTGCCAAAGCACCAACAATTTATATTTGTTGCCATCAATTACTATAAGGATTGTAAAGGTAAAGTTTCGGCTTCAGTTCGATGCCTAGTCGACTGTGGTTCGCAGAGGTCCTACCTTTCTAAAAGAGTGCTGGACAAACTCAATATATCTGTAGAGAATCATCAAAGCACTCAATACGATATAAAAACTTATTTAGGTATTAACACCCTCAGTTTAAAAGAGACTGCACTAGATGTTTATATTGATCAATGTATTTTCCTCCTTCCCCTTTTGGTTGATGATGATCTTAATTTAAGTTACGAGATTAAGTTCGTAGATCAGGAGTACAATTAATTTAAAAATAAATCTTACAAATTGGCTGATTCTGGTTATAAAGAGTCTAATAACTCCTCATTTTTTTCGATTTGGGATGCCTTAATTTAGCATTGATTTAATAGAGTATTTCCCTCAACTTGAATTGATTAAATGTATGAGGGGATCTGCTTTTAAGAGATGGTTCCATTATTCCATTTGGAAATATTACTAATTTTATATACAATAACCAAAGAGTTTCAAATCCACCATCAATTTTGTTCAAAATCATATTCAAAATCAAAATCACATTCATATTCAAAATCAAAATCACATTCAGGTTAACCATACTTTAGTTAATGCAGTCTTAAACCCCGTACATTCTTATTTAATCCTTTAAGCCAGAATTTAACTCAGCCTGAGGCAGTACAAGGCTTAGAAAGCATGTTCCAGCTAGAATCCTTAGGTATAGAAGGCATGAATAATAATAAATCTGAAGATGATTTGAAACAGACTGAAAAATTTCCAAGGTGGTATAGAGTTTAAAGATGGAAAATATCATATTGATCTTCCATGGATTGAAGATAAACTTCCTTTGTTGCCATCAAACTATAACATTGTTCTTTCAGTAAGTGCTTAATAGAGTTCATAAAAATTTGGAAAATAAAGTTCGTTTGATGATGTCTTTCAGCAACAATTAGCTGATGGTATTTTTGAAGAGTTCAAAGTATCTCCCTCTGAGTATAAAAATTATATTTGGGTTCCTCACAGACCTGTTATAAAAACTGATGAACAAGTATCAACAAAGGTCAGGCCTGTGCTTAACTGTTCTCTTAAAACTAATTCTTTACCATCTTTAAATGAGGCAGCCTATACTGGACCAGATCTTATGTCCTCTTTGTTGGGTCATTTATTCCGGTTCAGATCAAATCATTTGTCATGTTAGCAGACATTAAACAAGCCTTCCTTCAGAGATTAAGTTAAAATCTACCGAAGACCGCAATCGCTTTTGCTTTTTTGAAAAGTAATGGTCAATTAAAGGCTTATCGATACTCATTGTTTTTGGCTTCACATCCTCACCTTTCATCCTCAATTATATTATCAAATCATGCTCAGTCCTATGAGGATGATGCATGTACTAGATTCTATTAGCCAATTTTTTTTGCTGGATAATCAATTATTAGTGGCAATGACTCCAAACATTTAAAAGAACTTTATTATGAATGCAACAAAAGAATGGAAGATGGTGGTTTTCCATCTTGTAGTTGGGACTCTAATAATGATCAATTAAGAACTGTTATGGAAGGAGAGGGTAGAATAGTTCAACATCAGGAATCAGAAGATAAGGCTCTTGGATATCTTTTTTAATCCTCTTACAGATAAGTTAAAACTAGCAAAATTTTCAGTAAATGGTGATGCAAATACCAAAAGATTGTTGTTATCTGCTGTGTCCAAGGTTTTTGATCCTTTAAATATCTTTTTACCCGTAACTTTAAGAGGTCGGTTATTAATTAGGAAATTATGGCAATTAGGTCTCGATTGGGATGAAAAGGTCCCTGCTGATGTTTTAGTTTCCTGGTCTTCACTATGTTCAGATTTAAATAAATTACATAATATTGAAATTGAAAGGTGTGCTTTCACACCTTCTCCCTCAAACTCTTTATTCGTATTTTGTGATGCTTCATCCTCTTGTTATGGTTTTGTCATTTATAGTATAGGTCAAGGTTCTAATTTAATATTCTCAAAGGCCAAGGTGGCCCCTCTCAAATCTAGGGCTTTGCCCTCTTTAGAGTTGTTGTCTGTGTTCTTATTTTTCAAATGTATCAAATCAATATTATCAGAATTTTCTAATGTTCAGTTCAAAAACATAAAGGTGTTTGTAGATGCTCAAATTGTCCTTTCATGGCTCCTATCTGGAAAGGCAAAAAATAAAAATATTTTGTAAATAATAAGCTCAAAGAAATTTATCAAATCAAAAATCAAGTTGAGCTAGAGTACAATGTATCCATTTCTTATGCTTACATCAATACTGCTGAAAACCCAGCAGATCTGATTACCAGAGGTGTTACAACCTCTACTTTTCTTTCAAATTTGCCATTATGGCTAAAAGGTCCTTCTTGGATTCTCCTAGATCAATCTCAATGGCCTATTAGTAAACTTAAATGTTTGTCTGAGGCCAACAAGGAAAAGACTTTACAATGTCACACATCTGTGGTTGTTACTCAGTCTTTGTTACCCTTTGAA
Organism: Trachelipus rathkii; assembly: GCA_015478945.1. Classification (NCBI taxonomy): domain Eukaryota; kingdom Metazoa; phylum Arthropoda; class Malacostraca; order Isopoda; family Trachelipodidae; genus Trachelipus; species Trachelipus rathkii. The sequence continues at coordinate 35,755 of JABUQX010069159.1, forward strand.
GACTACTCAAGTGTGCATAGGCTTTATAAAGTAACTTCAAAATATTCAAATTCATTAGCAGGAGTAAAGGGCTGGATGAAGATTGTGATCAGAAAGCCCAACTCTATTGGTTGAAGATAATGCAGCAGCATTGTTTTTCTAAGGAGATATTATTTCTCCAAAATCCTAAAAAGGATGAAATTCCACTGCTGGTTAATCAACTTAATTTATTCATAGATGATAAAGGCCTCATCCGATCCAAAGGGAGAATTGCCAAGACACTTTTATATAATGATGATGTGATAAATCCAATTCTTCTTGGCAAGGATCATCATCTCACTAGATTGATCATAAAAGACTTTCATTCAAGATGTCAACACCCTGGGTGTTCAAACCACTATCGTAATTTCATCAGAGCTCAGCGCTTCTGGATTACTGCGCCAGGCAGGCTGTAAAAATGTTTTTCTTATCGACTGTATAAAGTATAAATCAATAGTATACCCTTTAAATATCCAAAATGACTAATCTTCCTCATCATAGAGTTAATTTTGTATGTCCTTTTGAGTACATACTGGTGTGGACTTTACAGGGCATCTCGTTGTAAAGATTAATGATAAGGAATTTCAAAAAATGTATCTATTAATTTTCACCTGCCTTAATATCAGAGCTATTCATGTTGATGTCCTTCCAGATATGTCCACTGAATCCTTTTTACTTTCATTCCAACGTTTCACAAATATATATGGCATACCATCCAATTTGTACTCAGATAATGCCAGGAATTTCAAACAAGGTGGAAATATACTGTTAGAATCTTTGTCTTCAAATATGCTCTCCGAACATATGCGTATCAATAGCATCAAACATTACAAGATTTCAATCTATTCCAGTTGGGTGGGATCAGTTTGGGAGAATGATACGAACAGTTAAGGGATGTCTCTATAAAACAATAGGTAAAGCAACCTTAACCTACTTTCAACTGTTAACAAGTATTTCAAATATCACCGATGTTATCAATTCAAGACCTTTAACTTATAGATCATCAGATAATGATTTGGAAGTTATTGCTCCAAATTCCTTTTTGAAGCCTTATGGCAATTTAAACCTCATATTCAATGAAGTTTCCACCCCCATATGGAAAAAACTTCCTCCCTCACAACAAGACTTAGCCATAACTCTAACTGCTCAAGGAAGAGTTTTGGAGACTTTCAAGGAATTATGGTATGAGTCTTACCTATTAAATTTGCTCCAGACTAGTAGAAATCTCTATCAGTCAGATTGGACCAACAGAATTAAGGTTGGAGATATAGTTCTGATTCACACACCTAACAAACCTAGACCCTTCTGGCTTTTGGGTAGAGTTCTGGAAGTCATTGTTGGTGATGACGATAAGATCAGGAGTGTGTTATTAAAAAGGGAGATGGACAAACCTGTCATTATTCCATTTGTCATCTCTACCCATTGGAGTTATCTATTACCCACTTTGTCTCCAGTGGAGAAACTGATGCTGAAGCAAGCAGTGATCTCTCCAATTCAGATGGTCAAAACAATGAAAATACAGATCAAGTTGATCTATCAAATTCAAATTCAGTTATTCAAAGTAATAGTGATACTGCTATTGTAGATGTACAACCTTCAACTTCAGGTATAAATTCACCTCAACTTGACTCTCAACAGAATCAAATTTCTCAGCTCAATTCAGTCAAAGAAAGACCTCTTAGACAGGCTGTCAAGTGTCAAGAATTCCTTCGCAGGAATTTATCTGATTTGTAAAAACTTTAATTCTTTTAATTGCAATGGTTTTCATTGCAACTCTTCAGTGGGAGGATATAAAAACTATTATATACTTTCACATATGTATCTTCTGTTTTGCTTATTTTAGTATTTTATTTTAGGATATAGTATTTTATTTTAGGATTTATAAACTATTTGCTATATACAGTATTTTATTTATTAGTTTTAGCGGAATTTATTTTTTGTCTACATGTGGTATCCATTTTTCACTAAATTTCACTAAAAATCACATTGTCTTGCGACAATTGTGGGATTACTTCAAATTCAAAAGCGGTACTATTTAGTCGTGTTTGTGTAATGTAATCAAAGTTAATCAAAATGTAAAAAGGGTATAGAGGTAAATTTCTTCATTTCTTTTCAAATATTTTCACTATCAACCTATCTCTATTCTCTTTACCTTCTCACCAATCAAATTTACCCTAACTAAGATTTTAAGTGATAGATTACTAAAACCAAAAGGCAGAGTTATCTATGGACTATCTAGATCTTATTCAAAGAGCAAAAAAATCTTTGAAAACAACAAATTCAGGTAAGGCTAATTTAGATTCACAATTGTACTTATATATCACCTTTTAAAACCTTATACGACTCAAATCCACAACTATAAAGAAAGTTTAGAGCAAATAGTAAGTAAATCATAAAATACAAAATACTTTCTGAAATAAACATTACATCTAAATATTCATAACTGACATGATGTCTGCTTTGAGTAACGATTTTGATTTAAAACCCAAATGCAAAAATGTGTTCAAACTGATTATTAAAGAACACCACCATTACAATACTATCACTCCACCTATTCTACTGTCCTTATATATGATCTATTGATCTATTGATCTAATTGATTCAAATGTCATCATTTCAACGTTATTTGAGGATAAACAATAAGATAAAATCAAGTCTGTTATATATAATAATAAGATTCAATCATTTTTGTTTACAGTTATCAGCTTATCACTAATTAATAAAGCTTACTTTTAAGCATCATCTGAATCTATGAATAATATACCCAACAACACGACAAACTTTAACATCATCTTAAAACATGAATGTAAGCATCAACATTAGCAAGTTCACACTAAAAAATGAAGTGAATAACCAGAGCGCAATTCAAGGATCTAACTATTCATACTGAAGTTTTTATCTAACACAATAGCGTCATCTAGAATATTTACTTTTACATTAACATAGTAGACATTTAACAAAAATGTTACCGATGTTTTTTTGAAAATATGCAAGCTGATCATTGAATATATTGCGGCAACGGTAAATAAGTTGTGATCAGAAAGTATCTAGATAGCATTAATGAAAGCTAACGATAACGCATCAACTGAAATGTAAAAGATGAAGAAATATTACATCGCGCCAAAATTAACACATCTTAAGTCAGCGTGCATAAGACATGTCAACTATTAACTAATTGTCGTCCTCACTTATACCACAGTTAAGTAATTAAACTTACATTACATTCAAAACGTACCCCTCTCTAGCATGGGACGCTTCTAATTTTTTTCTTTTCAACCAGTCCTACTTAACATTATCAACAAGAATAATTGGACATACCCAAGACACGACAACTCAGCACCACACACAGACAAACACATTTTTTACACACAACACACACACAAACAAACATTCATCAACACACACACACCACACACACGCACCAACACCAACACACACAAACGTAAATATTTACGTATCTAACATGAAATTGGGAATTTAACGAAAAACAAAATGTATATTAAAAACGCAAAACAAGCTGCAGTGCAACTTTATAGACTCTTTAAAAAATGAGAAATTCAAAAACACGGTTCTTAAAGAATTAAAATTGATATATAAATTAGACATTCTAAAAAAAGAATTGTAAATTAATATCATGGAACATGAAATAACAAATTAGAAAATATTAAAGCATATAAATATTGATCGAGAATTCAACCAATTGATGAGCTTAAAATTTTTTTGAATTGAAGCAAATATTTACATTTTACAAAATGTAAAATAAGAATATTATACAGTAACACCAAATCGTACTCACTTAGGATATTAAGATATAAAAAAATAAATATTATAAAAAATCAAAATAAAAAAAAATAAATATTAATAAAGTATATATATAATGCAAATATAAATAACTTATATCATAAAAAAAAATATAAGTTTGAAAAATATATATTTAAATATAAAATTATAAAAAAAATATAATGAAAATTTAAAATAAAAAACATAGAATAAAAAAAAAATATAAAAATAAATTATAAAGTGTTAAATAATAAAATTTTTAAATTAAAAATTATAAAATAAATTATAAATTGAATCATAATGATAAATATAAAAATTATATATGATTTAAAATTGAAACTGTAATAAAAAATATTTAAACAGTCATGGAAGTTTTTCAACTATTAATATAGTAAAAAAAATTTATATTTATTAACGTTTATAATAATAATTTTACGAATTTGAAAAAATAAAATTTATTATTCTAATCATATTTAAGAAAACGGTTTATAGATCTTTGCATGATTAGCATGCAATTGACGTATTTTTACATGTTAGATAACAGAATCAGTATTAATGTGTAAATACAAGTATGTGATATAATGAATTAAGAATTAAAATAACACCTACACAACATACAATAACAGAGCATCTAGACAACATCGAACAAAACCAAGATAAATAGCACACAACACGTACAAACATACTGAGAAACAGCGCTGTCAATGAAGGCTATATGATAAGTAACAATTGTAGTTCACGTAGGACGATTTAACAAACAAAAAAATCATACATTTATTGTTGACGTTTTTGAAGAGTATCTGAATATAACGGATGCGCAAGCGTTAAGCCCTCTAAAATGAAAAACTTATAAATGCAACATGTAAAATGAACACAGCACAAATCTAAACAATAGATGTTCACTGAACCCTTTGCACATACATAAGTCAAAGTTAATATCGGCTAACAGCGAGCATACAAAAAAACTGATAAAACCGTATAATTGCGATTTATTCACAGCATCATCTAACATCTTCGGCATGGGTGACTGAGCCCTTTTGCCATCCCACAGCCACTTCCCCCGGAATAACCCGCGCTTAGAACGCTAGTTTTCATCAATTGATGAGTCACTGAGCGGCTATTCGATATGAAACCATTTGACCTCATGTTCAAGCCTCCGTCCGCCCCTAGATCGAAAACGGCTGCCGAATGGGCAAACCAACAAAAAATCAACAAAACGACTTAAATCAAACTAAGGCCTCTCACTGTTTCTAATCCACAAATCAACATCAGTTAACAGGTAAAGTATATTTATCAAAAAAACTCCATCTATTATGTATACATACAACATCGGTGTTATTTCCAATCATTGTCATCGTATATTTAAACACTACGCACCTATCTTGTACTCAAAATAGATAATTTTCCATTATAACCAAGAGTATACTAAACACACACAATTACATTCCGTGTGAAAAACTCAGGGGTATGCGACACCTTGAAAGGGTCTGTAATCCTGCGAGGGGGGTCATCCCGAAGGGTGTAAGCGGGCTTTAGGCCCTCAGCCTTCGGGTGAGGCAAAATGTGGAAATAACACTGATTGTTAGAGAAATGATGAGTTTTTGGGGTAGATATTATGTGTTAACTGATGTGATATACTTTCTCGGGGTTTACAAGTATTAAGTTTTTCTGTCTGAGTAATGTTAGGTTTGCCCTAGGATTTTGCTAATTGTTACGTTTATTCTATCAAATGATGTTATACTCGAACGAGTGACACTTTGATGAAGATAGTGTCAATTAAGAATAAACCTTTGTTAAATTACTATTTTACATGTAAAATTAACATTGAATGTTAAAGAATGCTTGAAAATTGTAAATAGGTTACGTTTTTGTATGCTGTGTAGTTACTTGGTGTTAAGTGTGGAATTTGGTTAATGGTTAGCAGTTTATTCGTGTTAAGGTGTTAGGTTTTCGTTGTACATTATATTTTTAGTTCAGGTGATGCTATGTTAAGCTTTATTAATGTGAAACTTGTTTACTTAGATATACCTATGTGGTGTGTGTGTGGTGGTATTTGTATGATGTGTGGTGTGTGCTTGTATGCTGTGTGTATGTGTGAGTGTGTTATGTTTATTCTTAAATTATAACAACTGTTCCATAACTGGATTCTGTTTCTAACATTACATAATCGTAATTGCATTGCATCTTGCAAGATAAAACCGTTTTTTCTAAATGTTGAAGACTAAAATTTATATTTCTCATTTTCTTTTTATAATCGTTAACTAATGATAATTTTTTTCTAGTTTGAACATGCATATACTGTTTACTATTTTTATAAGTTTTTATTTTACATTATACTTTGTGTTTAATTTTATTATTTTATTTTATGTTTTTATTTTTTTATTTTAAAATTTATTTTTCTAACTTTATTTTTTTTTTTTTTTTTTTATTTGTTATTTTTTTATTTGTTATTTTTTCATTTTTATTTTTTTTTTTTTTATTTAATTATTTATGATTGTTCCTAAATATTTTTAAAATTTATTTATCTAAATATTTTTGTTTAATTTTTTTTTTATTTTTTTTTTTTTAATTTTTTTATTTTCTAACTTTATTTTCGATAAAAATTTTGTAATTTTTTTATTTTTAATTTTTAATTTCATTATTTTATAAATTTTTATTTTGTTTATTTATTTTGTTTTATTGCTTTAATTTTTTTTTATTTTAATTTTTAACTTTTTTATTTTTATTTTTGTTATAACTTTGTTTTTTTTAAAAGTTTTATTTACATTTTAATTTTTACGTTTAATTTTTTTATTTTTTAAAGTTTATTTATTTTCTATTTTTTTATTGTTTTATTTTATTTTCATTTCTTTTAAAGTTTGTTGTATGTACTAAACTTTTTATACTTTTTTCATGTTTATGAAGTAAAAATTTACGTTTTTGTGTGTTGTGTGTGTGTGGTGTGTGTGTGTGTGTTGTGTGTGTGTGGTGTGTTAGGTGTGTGTGTAAGTGATGTGGTGTGTGTGTGTGTTGTTGGTGGTGTTGGTGTGTGTGTGTATGTCATTTATTCTTAGTTGAAATGTTAGAGATATGCTGAAAAAAAAAAGTGTGACTAGGTTACGTTTGGATATAATGTTAGTTACTTACTGTTGTAAAAAAAAAAAAGAAAAAATAAGTGAGGACTTTGTTAATGTTGACTGTTTATCCGTGTTTAAATGGTGTGCTAGGTTTGTCGCTGTACATTTTTTCTTAGTTCAAGTTGATGCTATGTTAGCTTTATTATGTGAACAACTTTGTTACGTTAGAGTAATGAATCAATGATCATATGATAATTAAGCATGGTGTGGTAATTTTTTGTTAAAGTTACTATGTTAATGTAAATATCATGATGCGTGAGAAAGTGTGAATAGGTTCGTCTTTGTAAGCTATGTTAGTTACTCTACTGTTGTTAGGTGTGGAACTTCTGCTAATTTGACTGCTTCATGTTTACGATGTGTTAAGTTTGTGTTGTGGGGTTTATATTTTCATAGTTCAGATGATGCTAAGTAACTTTATTAATCGCTGAATTAAAGTTTTACGTCAACATATATTGATTGTTCTTTTTGATAAGAAGAATTGATTTTTATCTATGTTTATCCAAAATGATATTCTGAATGTGACTTGAATCAATAGATCATAGATAATGGATGGGAGGAGGGGGCTGGATAGTAGTTGGATGGTGGTTTGATTTAGTGATTACTGCTTTAGGGTATTAACATGACAATTTTAGTAAAATTTGACCTTAATCAATAGTCAATCGAAACGAACGGTCCAGGAGGAGGTTGGGATAGTGTTGATTTTAGTGATTACTGCTTAGGGTTATGTAACATGACAATTTTAGTAAAAATTTGACCGTTAATCAATAGATCAATAGATCCGAAGTTTAAAACAATTTATTAATGCAAGCAGCAACGTAATATTCATAGCAGTCTGAAAGGATTTAATGGACTCTCAGTTTGATATGAACGTTAAACGTGTTTAAGAGGATATGCTTAAAATTAATAACATTAAACAAAAGTATAAGTAAAATAATATATAAGAGTGCATACTGTAATCGAATAGAAGTTTCTAATAACTACAAATAGATTCATAGCATTACAAATGGATCACGAAGGGAGGTGAGTGATAGAGGGTGGTGTAAATTGTGAGTTTAACTTGTATCTAACACTGCATTTCACGCGTCGGATAGTAAAAACAGACAACTTTTTAAGTAAAAAAAATTACTTAATACAATAGATCATAATATGAAAATAGAATATAGATACAAATTAGATTCACTCAACACATTGAGACAAGAGGGTGAGTTGGATGGTGGTTAGGATTTTAGGTATTTAAACTGTTTTACAAGAGTATAATTCTAAACGTAATTTTTTACGTTTACTTACTCAGACAATGACAGAAATAGGAATATATTAAAAACAAAAAGAAGAAAGCATTGAATCAAAGACAAAAATAAGTTATAAAAATAAAAATAAAAATTTGAAAGTAATTAAAAAAATTTATTTATCGAAAATTAATAAAATAAAATTTAAAAATTAAATAATAATATATAAAATAATTAAACAACTAGTAATAAGATTTAGTAAATAGTAGTGAGAGGAGTAGAATAAACAAAAAATAGTTAAGATAACACTTATTAGTTTCACTTAAAAAAAATATATTAGTATTTAGACTCATTTTTATAAAAAGATAAAAAGATGATTTGAAAAATAGAAATGTTATGTTAGTCTTCAACAATTAGAAAATAAAGGTTATCTCTGCATGATGCTCAATTACTATATGATCAGATATGATAATTTCTTACGATTCCCTCGAAGACGTAGAAAACAAGTTCAACGAGTAATTTTTTTTATATATAATTCGGCGAAATGTGCTCATTTCTACGGCAACGTGCCACCCCGCTTCCAAGCACCGGTGCTACTACGATATCTGAATCGCTTCCTCATTTTCATTCTTTGTCTCCTATCCTCTCATTTCTCATCCTCCTTCACTTTATTATTACCTTCTTTCACTTTCAATCTCTTCTCAATTCTCTGTTAGTTAGCTCATGACCGATGGATGTCTTCTTTCATCTTCATTTTTTCAAGGAAGTAGATATATACCTATCTTACTACTGGCAGGGTCCCTGGATATACTGTAACTTCAGAGTGAAATCCATCACACCGATCCTCCACGTAATCGAGGTCATCCGAGAACTCGTCTCGGAATCTCAGATTAACCTAGATCACCTGAGTGAACGTCCGACTCGACTCATGAGTCTTCCGTGAGAACTACCAGCCTCACCTCGCATCATTTGCCGGAGAGTTTCAGTTTCTACACGATCATTTTTAATTTTTTGATATGGGACATATGACGTTTATTCCATCTTCGAGTGGTGAGGATAGAAGTAGGGACGTAATACTCTGATTCGCGATATATCGATTAATTTGCAGATCTATACATAAATTAAATATACTCTCAAATCTCAATTTTTTACTTCGAGTATATTATATCTGATTATTAATTCACTATATATAATTGGACATTATTATTTTATTTCAAGTTATTGACATGTATATTTATTGTAACATTGAGTCGTATTGAAGGTGGAGTGAGCTCATACATTAATCTCCATTTATTACGTAGGGGATTGACCTTTTAGTAGGTGTTCACCAAAAAGCTCTGGTACTTTGTGATTCTATACTCTTGTTCAGTGTGCATGTGAAAAATTACGTTAATTAATTTAACAATCTAAGACTTATTATATTTTACTCCAATCCAACACATGCTCCATCACTAACACGAAAGAGTTAAGGGGTCTTGTTCGATAATTATTGCCATGTGATGGGCTCACTCATTTTACGTAAACTCTACACGTGGTAGAGTATCAACCATCCGCTCTAAGATAACATCCTACAAAGACTATAGAAAAGTATTACTAACCGTCAGAAACTCGAAACCTTATACCCAAACACGGAGATTATAAAAAATCCAAAGAGTTTTTAAAGATGAGCGTCTATTACCTTCCTATCGAACGTGAGTCAACAAAACGCTATAAAAGAATAACAATACATGTGGTATTAATAGAGACTGTATACTATTTGAGCTAAATACTAATACATCTTTGCAGATAATACAATATAATATCTGATATTCTATATAAGTGAATCCAGAATCCATGAGCACAGTGAAATGATCGTTCTAAAGATGATTTATGGGTGTAATTCGATGCACTAATTCCACTAAGAATTAGAGAGAAATCACATACAATGACTATCTGATCACATAAAACTTCACTATGGTACCAAAAACAAAAAGGCCATTTTTGATGGTCCACCGCCGTCTCCTTTTTCTGGGGCTACACATACCCGCTCTGAAGTACGGGCACACAGGTCTTCGGATAGTTCGCGGCTCTTTTGCCACCAGAGAAATACGTTTTATTACTGGAGTCCACCGATTCTCCGTAGAAATATAAATCACTTAGGTATTAACAGTGTCTTTAACAAAGTCAAAAATTCTAGTGAATTGACTTGGTTATTTCCATAACACTGAGCACGAACGTGAAAACGAAAATTAAAAACCGTAACGAGAAAATGATATACGTGAAGGGTTAAAAATAAAATATATATATATATTCGTACTTTGTTCAAAGTTAAATCCATTAAAAAAATAATCGTTTATTGTTATTACGGAAAAAAATTTAATTCGAAAATTAGTTGCAAATTTTTTTTTTATAAATATTGGAACATGAATTGTGAAAAAAAAAAAAAAAAAAAAAAAAATATGGCTGAAACTGCATTCGTAGATAATGAAAGGCCTTCTTTCGCGTGTTGTCCAAAAATCAATAAAGCTTAAAGAAAAATGCAAATAGTAATCTCAAGGGATCCGTTTTAAAAAGACAAACAAAATGATATAAAATTGACTCTAGTAAAATGAAAATTAATTTAATTAATTAAAAAAAAATAATTTGCTAAGATGGAAATTATGGCTGGGATATGGTCTCCGACAACAGCCAACAGCCAACAGCCATTTACAGAAAGTAGCTATGGTATCGTATTTTCCTAAAAACTTTTAAAACTGTTTTTCGAATGTACTTTTTGTTATTAATTAAATTATTATTTAATTTACTTTATTGAGTGTGCATTATAACCATCGTTATTTAATGAAATTAATTTTTTTATTAAAACTTTGCTGGACAAGCCTTATTCAAAAATGGCTTTCTCGACTTCAACAAGAGTTTATCAAATTTTAATTTCGTTTTTCTCTTTCTTATTTCTTTATTAATTTTTCCTTAGAATTGCTTAAGCATTTACTGCAGTATTTTTAGATTTTTAATTTATCTATGGTAAGGATTAGTTTTCTTAGCAAAGTCACGAATTAAAGCAGAGAGAAAGAAACCTGCTTGAATATTTATGCCTCGGCGCGTTGTTTCCATGCCCGTGTTTTGAAATTCGAAAATAAAGAGAATGCGAAATCATATGAATTAAAATTATTTAAATGTTTTAATAGAAAAATGGTATATGCTTTGCAATGAATGAATATGATATGCAAAATATATAATATTATATAATAATATAAGCTTAGTACCAAATGCCACTCTATATAAATTATATCCGGGATAAAATCTGCATATCCATAAGAATATCTTAATAAAATTTATACGTATCTAATATATATAATATATATTATATAATAATTTCGTATATATTAATAGTGAGGTGGAAAGCGCAAATTATTTCAGATAAGCGCACCCAAACGCAAATTATCTAATGATAGATGCGCAAATTTGCCTTTTGCGCTCTTAATAAATTTTGTGGAGCGCAAATGCTAAAAGCGCACATTTTTTAGAAATGTTCGCGCAAAACCAAAAAGCGCACATTTTTAGCTAAAGCGGCAAATTGCGCTTTGGGCGCTTTTGCGGCTTTTCATTTCGCGCTCTATGCCCACCTCTGATATACTATATATATAATATATATATATATATATATATATATATATATATATATATATTAATATATATATATATATATAATATATATAATATAATATATATATATATATATATATATATATATTATAATATATTAATATATTATATACGGCCTTGAAATGAAAAACCGAAGATGAAAAATAAGCACATAAAAAATCTACCGGCAACTTAGAAAAACAATATAACAGATAAAATTATGTTCGCATCTACCGTGCATGCTTGTCTCTAAAATGCTGTTTGTGGTTGAAAACTGACGATGAATATGCAGCAAATCTAAATTATCCTCAACTTTTATCGTGCCGGAAGATGAAAATAAAGATTACGATCGCTTAAAAAAAATATACCATAAAATTATGTTCAGATCTACCATGCAGTTAAAAAAAATTACGATAAAATTAACTCAAAGGCTAACGTGCAGCTTAAAATAAAAAGAATGCGATAAAATAGTGCTCAATTATTACTTTTAAATTTTATCGAAACTCTAAAACTTATATGACCTCTTGTTAAATGACCAAAAATTTACATTAATTATGTTACTCGAAAGCTTAAAAACAATTATAATGCAAGAGGGAAATTGGTTTTGCCAAACGTAAGATGCTTAAAAAATTTAAAAAAAAATTTATAATGTAGATTAAATCTATCTCGAAACAAAAAAAAGGCAGCACTTTAAATAAAGAGAATATATATATATATATTATATACTAATATATATATATATATGATATATATATATTTATATATTAAAATATAGAAATATATATAATATATATAAAAATATATATATATATATATATATATATATATATATATATATATATATATATATATATATATATATATATATTATAAATTATTATTATTATTATTTTTACTGATTATTATTATTTATTATTATTTTATTATTATTACTATATTATTTTTATTATTATATATTATTTATTATATATTAATTATATTATTATTATATTATATATTATTAATTATTATTATTTATTATTATTAGTATTATTATTATTATTATTATTATTATTAATAGTAATTTTAATATGCTTATTATTATTCATGCTTGCTCTAGAAAAGGTTAGGTCTTGTTAACTTGCCGGAAGGTATCTTACATAAACTCAAGCTTAATTAACATCCTAATACCACCATCTACCACGCCAAAAGCAAAACGGTATAAAAAAAGGAGTACGGAACACTAAAAATGTTTATATTACTTTTAAAAAAAATATATAAAAAAATCACTTTTTCAGAATTTAGTTCGCCACACTGAAACAATCTTTCCACTGCTGTTCTCAAAAGCCAACTCAAATTTTAAAATTGTCGGGTGGAAGGTGATCATGGAAACTGAGCGAAAGTCAACGAGAAATGTGCTAATATTTATTTTTCAATGTTCTATATTTAATAAAATTTTTGGTTTAAAATCATTAAAATAGGTAATAAAAAAATTTAGAATATTAATATGTAACTAATTTTAAGCTTATATATTTTTTAAAGATGATAAAAAAAATTAAAGAATAAAAAAATGAACGAAACTCAACGTAAATCTCAGAATTTTTCATTAACACGCTTATCAAATCTGAAAACGTTTTCCAGCCATCTGAAAAGAGATTGCTTTTAATTTTTTTTTCTAAAAACTTTTAAAACTTTTTCGAATGTATTTTTTTGTTAATAATTAATTATTATTTAATTTTTAGATCGGATTTTGACTTTTAACGAATCTTATTTGAATCTTAGTAAATAAGTTATCATCTGAAAAAGTGGTGAAATAGTTGGGAAGCTTCATTTATTCAGCCCTTAAAAAAAATGATTATTAGTAATTTCTTAATATTCTTTAGAGTTCGTTGATTTTTTTTGGGAATAAGTTTAATGAATTCGTTTTTATATAACGAGAAAAATGATATATTAATTTCGTTTGTACGATGCCGATTAATTTAGTTACTTTAAAAATTCAAAATATTAAAAATAGAATCGTTGGCTTTTAGGGCGGCTCATGTTATTTGTACCGTACACGTGGTTTTGAAGCTTCGGAAATAAGAGAATGCAGAGCATTTGAATTAAAATTATTTAACTATTTTTAATGAAAATGGTATATTTGCAATTGAATGAATATGTTGTTGCAATATATATATATATATAATATAGTAGTGATATTAATATATATATATATATAGTATATATTAATACTATATATACTATATATATATATATATATTATATATTAATGTGGACGAGTAATATATAGGACGTATATATTATAGTATATATATATAATATAATGATATTATGTATATATATCATATATAATAATAGTGTCGAATACTGTTGAAAATTTTATTTTTTCCTTAGACAGTTTAATTGATCCTCTGTGATATTTATCGACCCCTTCCGACCCTCGAGTATGAATCGACCCATTAAGAACTCTTTTCGACCTAAGGGGGTCGGTATCGACCATTTTTGCGAAACCTGGTTCAGACCAAGAATGTTTATGTTATTCACATGTGAGACGTTAGATCCGTCGAAGGAAATAGGAAAGTCGGGAGGTGTTTTTGAGAGGGAGATGTAAAGAAGCTGAGCTTTTAAAGAGTTCAGTTTTACAAGGTTGCGATGACCCAACCGTCAAATCTCCCGGAACTTTTTTTGCCCAAATTGACACCAATAAGTAATCGAGAATTATTTTTTAATTTAATCTCATTTATTTAATACCTTAGTCCATCTAACATAACGCTAAACCTAATCAAACTAAACCTAACCTAACTTAACTAACTTAACCTCACTTAACTTAGTTGTGACTTCAATTAGTAGAGTTTAATATGTAGAAATAACAGTAAACACGATCTGTGCCCATCCGATGGCACAGATTACGTATTGGGGTGAAATATATAAATGGCACAGTCTGACATTCTACCTATTGCCGAAAAGTCTTTTTTTTGTTTTGGTCAAATGGACATCAATTAGGAATCGAGGAAAGTAGATAATGTGTACTGGTTTTTTTTATTTAATTTTTTTAACGTGAACTAAGCCTAAACTAACCTAAGCCTAACTAACTGTTTGTGACTTCAATAAGTGATTTAATAGCGTTACTTCGGCAGTACACACAAGATCATGTGCATCCAGATGGCACAGACGTTACGTATCGGGGTGGAATATATAGATGGACACAGCCTGACATTCTACCGTATTGCCAAAAAGTCAGGGACTTTGTGCCATCTCCAAATTACTTTTTAAGAAGTGAAATCAAAATTAGAAGTCCTCATCACAGATAGTCAGAAGAGAATGGAGAAGCTGAAGAAAGAGGCCAACATCTAGTTTTCAAAAAAGAGAGAGCGGTTCTTGAAATGAGTGGAAGTAATTGGAGAGTTGAGTCTACGGCATAATATTGAGCGACGTTAGGGTAACAGCTGAGGAGATCGTTGAATGAGTAGCTAGGAATAAAGTCTGTAGATAGGAACAAGAACCTTGAAGAACACATTTAAAGGAAAAGAGGAGAGGAAGCTATCTCATGAACGAGTACTGATATGGAGCGCGGATTCGGAGAGAAAATTGACAAGACATAAGCAAAGAAGAAGGAGGATAACCCAAAGGGTGGAGCTTAGGGAGCAGCGATGCATGCATACCCAAGGCCGCGTCAAAGAAGCTTTGGGATATGTCAAAAGTCGCCAGACCACGGCAAGACTCCCCATAAGTATCCTAAGGGCAGAAGCCCATATAATCAGTAGATAGGTAAGTCTAACTACACAGCATTGACCTCAGACCGTCGAAAGCATAGCTGATGATCGAAAGAAAGGGAACTGAATGACTACAGATGATCCAGGAAATGAGATTTAAGAAGAGTTTCAAAGATTTTAGATAGAATATTTAGAGAGAATATTTACATAGAATTCATGACAAAGCAGGGTCCCTCAGGTGCTACAAGGGAGATGAAATGGTGGTGGAATGCGATAGGTTAACTTCCTCTAGGACCTGACGCTTTAGTACCTATAGTAAAGAGAGAATACACCAACGCACACGTCGCAGAGATATAGGGTCAAGTGGATTGGAACGTAGGAGACAGCTTATTATCTTTTAGCCTTAGACACAACCCTATCCAAAAGAAGGGTGGAACCAGAGCCCTCTCTCCCCAAAAAATGTGAGAACAGAACTCCATACAAGAGCGGATAAAAAAGAACATAATAAAAAGAAGCAGTATCAGTAACACATATGATGAACTTTTTTAAGCAAAGTTGAAAGTTTCATATGTAATGATAGAAGACTTTCAAGAAATATATCAAAGTTTAAGGTGTTATATAAGTGATGTAATAACTTACATTTATTCATTCACTACCTTACTCTCACAGTGTGAAGAAAGTATAAGAAAGAAGCTCCGTTAATAATGGAATGTGAAAGAGTCTTCAGGTGTTCGAAATTACAAGGGGGTGTGGATTGGGTGGTTTTTTTGCTAAATTAATGAGAAGCGCTATGCCTCTGTTTAGAAAAGGGGTACAATATATTGTTAAAAAAGATGCTAGAACGAGATTGAATACTATACATGATATTGCATCAGGAGCTAATCCACTTGTCTCCTTAAAAACACGTATATCTGATATAGCTGAAAATGTTGGACGATGTTAAACGGGAAAAAGGCATCCAATAACTGGTCAAGGTAAAGGTTGTTAGAAAATATGTAAAGAAAAGCTAAAGGTAAAAAGACCTCTAAAGTAAAAACCGTATTGATGTCTTTGTGTTTTAATTACTAAGTGGCATCTTTTACATAATTAGGAAGATTAGTCATCTGTAAGGTATTTTAAGAAACAGATAATCATGGCTTTACTCATTATACTTTCAGTAATCGTAACTGCAAGATGCATTTTCTTCATCCTTCTGGTACAGACTGTTTTAAGAGTAAATTGAACATCTTTTCCATGAACCCTACACAGATTAGTATAAGTGAGACCAATTTCATCAGTATTAACCCTATTCATTCAATTTCTAACACCGATGTACCTTTAGAATTTAATATACCAGGCACGTCGGATCAGTATCTTGATCCATCCAGTGTGTTCTTATATTTAAAAACCAAATAGATGAAAGCTGATAGTTCAAACCTTCCTTGTTCCGATGATCAAATACCGTACACGGTTTCAAATTTCCTGTACACATGGTTTAATCAGCTCGAAATGTATCTCAATGAAACATCGCTAGGAGCGTCAGCTTCAAATTATCTTAATAGAAGTTATATACTCACTCAGATGATGCTAAGCAGTTTCAAAGATGTTAACAACCGCATAGATAAAGCTGCTAATCCACAAGTGACACATGAATTTTACGAACGTTTAAATGGAGATATCTTCTCCCAAGAAAGACCAATTCTTCCTTTTGAAGATACTAGAATTTGACTAATTAGATCTAGTCCTCATTTTGCTTTTAAAATAAAAAGCAAAACCTCAGCTACCACGCCTTGTACTGAGCCTGTTTTCAAGTTGTTAGACGCTTTCTGTTAGAAAAGTGAAATTATTGCCCGAAAGACATTGGGAAATTGAAAAATCTCTATTGAACACTACAGCAAAGTACCCTATCAAAAGAATTGAAACCATGTTATTTAATTTCACACAGGGATTATCGAGTATCAATATCCCTAACATTGTGAACGAAAATTTACCTCAGAAAGTAATAATAGGAACTGTTGAACATGCAACGTACTCTGAAAATTATAAAAAGTCACCCTTTAAATTCTCACCTTTCGGACTCAGAGGTATCAGTCTACATGTAATCGGGCAACCAAACGGTCGTGACTATGAAATGTTATACAATGGATCACAATCCCTATGCTCAAGAAATTTTTACGATTTAATAGCAATACTGTTTCATGCAACGATAGTGGCACAGGTATCGAACTCAAAGACTACGCTGAGAATAGTAATTTATATGAATATGATCTCACAGCAGATCTTTTAGCTTGAAACGCAAATCATTTAAATATTTTAAGAAAAGGGACATTAGAGTTAGGTCTCACCTTTGGCGAAAGTTTGCAATCTCCAATCACAGTGTTGGTATATTTAGAGCATTCTCAGCTCATTGAGATTGGCATAGTGCGTAATATAATATTAAATTATTTATTAAAGATGAATGAAGATGAAATAAAAACTGTACTTAAAAACGAACCAAGATTTACTGGAGTCTTCCCTATTAATGAAATAGGGTCTGTGAAACTGGGAAATGATACTGGTTTTGTATTTAACACCTCCTCGTCACATTACTGCTGGAAGACATTGGATTACAGTCTATAGGGATAAAATGGTGTTGTTTATCTTCTTGACACTCTGCATTTAAAATCCATGCTGAGTAATTATTATTTAATGTCTTTTTAAAATATAATAATGTAAATTATATAAAAACTATGTCACTCACCATGTTGAACCCCTATTATTCTCAAATTCTCCCACATCTAATTGTATTATTTCATTATATAGTTTTTTTAAACAATTTTATCGTATATATTTATAGTATTATATATATATATATATTATATATAGTATATTATTATTATATAGTATATATATATATATATATATATTATATATATATATATACTAATTAAGGAAATAATTTATATGATCATAATTTTATATTTAACTATAAGACTGCTAGTTTAAACTGTTTGGGTTTGGCTGCCTACTGATAGATCAACATATTGTTGAAAACAAACAAGGTAGATCAGCAGATTGGAGAGATCTATATATATATATATATATCATATATATATATAAGTGATATATATTATATATATATATACTATATAGTATTATATATATAGATATGGTAAAATTGATTACCTTTCGGTCTGAGCTTTGTATTCAATATATCGATTACTCGAGTATTGATTAATATCGATATAATTCGATATATAATATATATATATATATATATATATATATTATATATATATATATATATATATATATATATATAATATATATATCTTATATTGTGTCTACTTACAAAGTAGCCCTAATCTAATGGATTATGAAAGCCCCCAACTAGGCCCTAGCCTAATGGATTATGGAACTCCCAAGTTCGCCCTAACCTAATGGAGTAATGAGTATATATATATTATTATATATATATATATATATATTAACTAATATATATTATATATATATATATATATTATAATATAATATATATATATATAATATGTTAGCGAAAAAGTGGCATCCTTTATAAAAGTGTAGCGTGCGTCATAATTTAGGAAAAACAATAATTTTTGTAGGTGAACGTATATGTGAGCCAAAGTGTTGTTACTTATTAAGTAGAATTTAAATTTGGTCTGCAATTTTCGTGTATTGGAGAACAGCTCGCCTTTAAACATTATATCTGCAAATGTTTAGCTTTCTACCAGAGAAATCAATTTCTAATCTGGGATTAAAAACGCTAGCAAAGTCGAATCATCATTACAAAACCTCAAACAAGTCAAATTAAATT
>JABUQX010069159.1:60000-65000 GCA_015478945.1 Trachelipus rathkii
GTACTACATATTTAATTTTGCATTAAGAATGATAGCAAGGAAAAGACATCGGGAATACAATAGGGGGAGAAGGCAAATATCGCCGGTTCACATAGCTTGAGAAAGCATTATTCATTTGTGCCCAGAAAGAACTGTTGAGAAGTTCCGGGAAGGGATTATGAAGTTGGAGGCAGAACTGATAAAGGCACGTAGCTAGTCATACGTGAATACGCATAAGTAGGTAAGAACAGGATATAAAAAAGAGGAATGGTTTGAGAAAAAAACGGGAGTAAGGCAAGGTAGTGTGCTGTCGCCGATACTGTTTATAGCGTATTTGAACACAGTCATAAAAGGTGTAAAGAGAGTTTAGAAGAGATTGGCGGAGACATCATGGTATGTGCAGATGATTTGGAGTGTGGAGTGGAGATGGTGAGAGGTTGAAGAAAATGGTGCTGCTGTTCTTGCAGAAAAGTTGAGAAACACAGGATTGAATATGAGTGTCGGAGACAGAACCAATGGTAGTACAGCAAGGGAGTATGAGGAGGAGTTGATAGTGGAGTATACGGTAGAGAGATTAAAAATGTGGATAGATTTTAATAATTATCTAGGAAGCACTTGGGAAGAGAAGTGAGTGTGCAAAGGATTACGAGTAGGAATTGGAGCAGAGTTATGGAGGATGTAAGAGCAAGTATACCCCATCTTGGAAGATAAATATATGAACAAGAGGTGAAACGAGGCAATATAAAAGGCAGTGTTGACGGCCATACTGTTTATTGGGCGAGACTGGAGCATTGACAGAGGAGAGGGGAGTAGAATTCTGATAGCGGAGATGAATGTGTTAAGGACAGTGATTGGAAAGACGAGAAGAGAGAGAGAGGTGAGAACGAGAAGTGAGGGAGATCTGTGGGTGTTGAACCCATCGATGAATACAGTGGACGTAGCCAGACTGACATAGTGGGACACTGGAGAGGAATGCAGGGATTAGAAGAGAGAAGAGAGTTGCCAGCCAGGAGGCGCGTAGTGGAAACTGAGGGATGAGACGAGGGGAAAGACAGCGGAAGAGGTGGAAGACCAGTCAGAGGATTCATCTGAGGAACACCAGATGCCTGCAATGGATGACTGATGGGATCGGGATCGTGATGATAGCGCAATGATGGAAGGCGGAGGTTCGGCCGCCACTGACAGGCTAGCTAAACTGACTGGAGAGAATGTACAGATGTAAGATATACTAAGATAATGCATATCATGTCATGTCCATGCACTAATATATAATAATATATATATTTATATATATAATATTATATAATATATAAGTATATAATATATATATATATTATATATATATATATTATATATATATATAATTATATTATATATATATAATATATTTTTAAATTCAAAACTTCAAAGAGTAGACTCCACTCCGCATCCGATCGGCATCTCAATCTATCTTTAAGAATCCGCAATCCGCATCCGCACTATCATCATCTTTAAGATCGCATCCGCATCCGCCATCCGCAAAGTCAATTTTGACATCCGGTCCCATCATCTAATATATATATATATATATATATATATATATATATATATATATATATATATATATATATATATATATATATAATATATTATATAAATAAATATATATATACTATATAAATTAAAATAAATATATTATAAGTTTATATAATATAATATATATATATATATATATAATCATTGCATAATATATAAAATAATTTGATAATAATAATAATTCATGATGCATAAGGAAATCTTTAATTAAGGAGTCTATTCAAAACAGATGATTATACAGAGTTCTGCTCCAATTAAACTAAGCGAAGGAGTCAATTTTCAAATGAATGATATTTCTTAACTGAAATTACTGTGATTAAGTTTCGATAAATCACATTAGAAATACTCTAGTATTTATATCCTTTTGCTGCTCTTAATTCTAATTGGAAAATTTAAGAAGTTTGATAAGTCTTCTTCAAAGATATAAAACCTTATGATGCCTCAACTTAGAAACAAGCATTTTAAATCTCTAAAGTTTCGCTTTCGGTAGTGAATTGCCTCATTAAGCTTTTCAACTTGGTCCATTATTCATACAAAGCAGATGTTCAACGCTGCCTGTAAAGTACAAACTCCTAATTTAAGCATTTATATTATCTCTCTCTCTCTCTCTCTCTCTCTCTCTCTCTCTTTCTCTCCTCTCTCTCTTTTCTCTCCTCTCTCTCTCTCTCTCGTAACGACGAATGGACAGGGGAAATCCAGAAGGCATCGTGGTATTAGTTGGCATCGCTCTGGTTGTGATGAAGAGAGCGCCATTGGTCGATATCGTCACTACGAACGCGATCGACAAGGCGGCACGTCCGGGCTCAGGGACGTCATCACTCGTCATCAGATACGCGCGATCGTCCTTGCTCTCTCCTCTCTCTCTCCTCCACCACGTGAGACACACACAACATATATTATAACAGGACCACGCAACGCTACACACCCTTCATATATATATTATTATTATATAAGTATATATATATTATATATAGTACTATATGATATATATATATATTTATATATATATCTTATATCACATATACTATATATATATATGTATATATATATCTATAGTAGACGAGGAGAGAGGAGGGCGGAGAAGAAGAGTAGGAGACGGCATCTGACATTCACGCAGACAGCAAGAAGTAAGATATATGAAAATTAAAGCTTATTTGTCAAGAGGAAGGAATATGTAAAAGTATAATAAAAACACGCTTCTTTTTGTAGCCAAAAAGAGTATCATTTCAATTGCACGTCTCGGATACAATGGCTTGAAATAATCCATGAAGAACATGAACAGATAAAGAAGTTTTTTTTTTTTCATCGGAAACCTTCAATAAAAACGTTTTTGGCAGAAAAGCCATTTTATTGAATCTTCGCCACTTTTCCTTAATCTGAAGTTCACTTTGACCAAAGGTGACATAAAGATCATTATTATGTAATAAATCGTCCTACACATCAGACTATCATCGAAACGAATTGCTTTTTTTTCCAGCGATTATTCTTTCTAGGATTCTTTCACCATGAGAGAAAATTAATGTTCATTATTTATTTTACCAAAATATTATTTAAACCAAACGTTGATTCCTTACTAATTAAGAAGTAATCGTTCTTGGAGAAATTGACAAATTATTATTTTTTGAAAATATTATAGTATATATATATAGGATAAGATATACATAGTTGTAAGTATATTGGATAATGCAGTTATTTATTACTTGAATATTAATATTTTATGATATATTATTATATCATTAGTTAAGTTATATATTATATATATGATAAGATAATGATATAATTAAGATTATAAGTATATATAAATATATTATGATTATATATATGACGAAGTAATATATATATTACTCGATCAAAATTAACGACCACAGGAATAACGCTGGCGAAGGAAGGGCAGAAAAGGTTGAGCAAGCGAGGACACTTATTGGAGAATGACTAATAACTATGGTGGATTCCTTTCCTAGAAACCGTAGGTTGATAGAAGTGTGAGGCCAAGGTTGCAGCCAAGGGGTCTCACCGCCAGCTAGGGTTCGGATGTTGGCGGGCGCTGCAACACAAATGTTGGTACGGTACGGCGAACGGTGCCGCGGGGGAGTGTTGGGTTGTCTCAACATACCGTGTAAATCCTCACTGGCCGGGACGGGTGGTCCTAACCCCATGGAAACCACACCAACGCACAGAGCGACGGCATCAAGTGTAACTATGTAACCACCCCGCAGAGAATTCGCTGTAGTATTGGGACTGTCAAGGATAAATTAGGAAAGCATAAACCCGTTAACTAGACCTGGAGAGAGGTGGAGGTGGTTTATGTCGGGGGTATAAGTCGAGCGACGGATCATTCACGTACGAAGCGACTCCGATAAACATGGAGAGCATAGTGCCGTCAACTTTCAAGAGATCAGTGCGTGCAGATACCAACACTCCACGCCGAAGGACACGACCCGCAACCTTGGTCGACGGTTCGTGTACCGCACACAACGATTGCATGGGTGGTGCCAATCGGTACGCAGAAACCCTGATACATAATCGCCGGCGAAGACAAGGTAGGCCCAGGGCCACGAAACCCGTGGAAGACCGATTTACTAAGTCTGGTGCATTACGGAGAGCGCCACACAACGGAACGACATTGCAGATACAGCCTGACGGAGATAACGGCAACAGGATGAGCCCAATACAGTGGCGTCCGACGCTTTGAGGAACATAATAACGGCCCCTAGGCATGCCATAGGTCCACCGCACACCACGCACATCGAAGGGCGCGACTGGCATTTGTCCGAGAACACATCCATTGGACGGTCGAGATTGGGCAATAGGTGCTCTTTAACGCACGAGTCGAAGTATGTTCTGTAAAGCCTCAGACAGGCGTGCCTAGAAGTAATACAGTACGACCGGACGGAAGGTTCGCGCATGCAATGTGCTGCACGGTTATAATCGTTTGGAGGTGGTCGGTTAATGGTTTGGGGAGGGATCTGCTTTACCAGCGGCTACGGAGTGTTGCGCATCTTCGATGGAAGCACTCTTTCAGTCGTAAGGTATTTCTACAGACATTTCGAACATATGTGTGCCATAGCCCCTAACATCGGTGGACCTCTTTATATCTAATGCATGAAATGTTATGAACAACACAAGGGCCAATGGTGTGCATGACTACCTTAGTGCGGCTCAAATTTACGGCCGTTGGAGTGGCCAAGATATGTCCGGACTCAACCAATCGTACATTTGTGGGATATCTGAAAACGTCGGATCCGACAGCTGCAACCCTCCACGGACTCTATCGCACACTGAACCGGCACTGCGACGACGTAGTGGGATCAAGTCACTGTCGCGGACAAATTCGCCACTCATCGAGAAAATGCAAGAATGGCGTCAGGCAGTTTCCGTGCCAGAGGGGGTCATACACGGAATTGAGACAGACCCAACACCAGGCACAGTCACCGTACTTACCCAAA
>JABUQX010069159.1:70000-73951 GCA_015478945.1 Trachelipus rathkii
GGAAGATTGCTTAATGTAATGTATTAATAGGTGAGTGGCGGGAGGGGGATATCAGGGATCACTATTTTGGTGGTTTGCAAGGCTATAAGGGTGGGTAAGGATGAGGTGAGTGATTAGGGAAAGGGGCAAAGAGAGGAGAGTGGAGGTGATCAAAGGTCGGAAGATTGAGATGGAGATAGTTGCAAGAGGGAGTTTAAGGAGAGGTAGTGAGGATTGGTGGAGGACCGTGAGAGGTTGACAGGCATTGGGGAGTGGGGGGAATGGACGAGTTTAAGGAGGCAGTATGTGAGAGAGCATAGAAGGGTATAGGTGGAAGTAAAAAAGGGTGGGGTGGAGCAGGAAGGAAAGGGAAGTGAATGGTGAGGTGAGGAGGTGAAGGAGGGTGATGAAAAAGGAAAAGGAGGCTAATAGGTGAAATGGTAGGGAAGTAGGAGAGAGGAAAGCAGGGAGGAATATAGAAGGGTTCGAGTGGAGGCAAAGAGGGCGGTGGAGAGGGCGAAGAAAAGAGCAAAAGATGAGTGGTGTAGAAAGGTGACGAAAAATTTTGAAATCAGGGAGTAGATGTTATTGGAAGAAGTAAATAAAGAAAAGGAAGAGGGAAGGAGGGGTTTTGTTGGGGGAAGAGAGATATAAGGCAGAGCAGATGAGGGAGTGGATAAAGCGAGGAGGCAGTAGAAGAGAGAGGATGGGGAGAAGTATTATTGTGGTTACTTAAATGAGTGATGAGATAGGGGGTGGGAGAGGAGTTTATGAGAGAGATGGGAATGGAGAATAGATTAGGGAGGGAGGAGAGGATGAATAACAATAGGAGGATTATAGGATATAGAGTAAAGGAGAGGAGTTATGAGGTATGGATGGTGTGAGAATGGAAAAGTTGCAGAAGGGAGGTATAGGGGTGAGGAATGGCTGTATAGGCTATATAATATATGTTGGAGGAAGTGGTGAGGTTACGCAGGATTGGGAGGATGGGTGTTTTGGTTCCCCTGTAAAGGGGAAAGGGGAGTAGGAAAGAGATAGAGGATAATAAGAGGTATAGTGTCCTTCTAAGTGTGGTTAGGGAAGTGTATGCGTAGAATGAATGATTGAGAGAGTGAGAGGGTTGACGGAGGGAAGAATGGGGGAAGAACAAGGAGGATTTAGGGAGGGACGAGGGTGTGGTGGACCAAGTGTTTTTACATTAAAGATGCTTTGTGGGAAAAGTATAGGAGGAGGGAAGTGTATGGGTTGTTTTTTAGATTTAGAGAAAGTATATGATAGAGTGAGGGTGAATTGTGGAGGGTTTTGGAGGAAAATGGAGTGGGGGCAAATTAGGTAAAGGTATCAGGGCATTTTATAGGAATAGTAGAATTGTGTGTGAGAGGGTTAGGAGGGGAGAGTGAGATGTTTGGGGGTGGTGGGAGGTTGAGGCAGGGGTGTGTAATGTCGCCATGGCTTTTCAATTTGTTTATGGAGGGTGTTTGCAGAGGAATGGTGAGGGCAGGGAGGGGGTGGCACTGAAAATGGGAAATGATAGAAGGGGAAGTGAAATTGATCACTTGTTTGCGGATGATCTGCTACGTGCGAAGACGCGGAAGCGGTTGGAGGTTTTTGGTGGGGGAGTTTGGAGAGAAATGTGCGACAAAGGGGCTTAAATAAATCCCTGGTAAGAGTAAAGTGGTTAGTTTTGAGGAGGAGGAAAGTGAGGAGGGGGAGGGGTAGAAGGTTCGAGTGGGGGTGGTAGTTTGGAAGAAGTAGATTTTTAAGATATTTGGGTGGATTGTGGGTAAGGGGGGAGGGATGAAGGAGGAGATTGAACATAGAGTAGGAGAAGGTATGAGAGCTTTTGAGTGGTCTGGAGAAGTATGGAAAGGGGGGATTTATCACAGAAAGTTAAGATAAGTTATGTTTGAAAAAACTTGTGTACCAGCGGTGTTGTATGGGTGTGAAACGTGGGTTGAATGCTAGATCCGGAAGAAGTTTGAAGTATTTCGAGATGAGGGGTTGGAGAGCGTTTGTGGGATTAGTAGAGAGGGAGAGGATCAGGAATAGGGTGGTGAGGGAGAGATGTGGTTGGAGAATGGGTTGGCTGGGAAGAGCGGAGAAGGGAAAGTTAAGATGGTGGTATGGGCATCTTGTGAGAATGGAGGAACAGAGAGTGGTTAGGGGAGTATGGGAGGCGGAGGGGAGAGGAAGGAGAGGAAAGGGGAGACAAGAAGGAGGTGATGGATGGAATAAAGGAGATGCTGGAGGAGGGAGCGGATGAGGGAGGAAAAGAGGGTAGGGTGTTGCGGGGATATGAGTGGGGTGGAGGAGGTGGGTGCGGGCGAGATGAGGGGGGGTGTGAGTGGGAGAGGCTGTACGTACAATTAAATTATCCACAAAAAAAGTTGGAAGTCATAATAAATAAATAAATAAATTTATATATATATTATATATAATATATATCTAATAATATATATATAGTATATATATATATATATATATCTATATATAATTTATTATATATATATATATCTATATATATATATATATATCTACTATGTCCTGCTCCTAAAAAAAATTGGGTCACATTCTATTTTATTTATTTATTTATTCGTATTTATTTTTTTACATTTTCCTAACAAAAATTTTACAAGGATTCAAAAATGTATTCTTTCGCTGTAGCTATTGTAGTTTTGAATAAATGTTTTTTTTTTTTTTTTTTTTTTTTTTTTTTTACAGTTTCCGCATAAAATTTTTACAAGGATTCAACATATGTATTCTTTTCCTGTAGCTTATTGTAGGTTTTTGAGATATGGATTGAGATATTTTGTGGTTTTAAACTGGATTTCACCTATATATATATATATATTATATTATATATATATTATATCTATATTATAGTATATATATATTATATATATATATTATTATATATTTATATAATATATCTATATTATATATAATATATATATTATATATACTATATATCCTATGATAGGTTAAGAGTTTACTTTGGACAGGCGTTATTAGAGCAGTGGTTCAATCATTTTTTTTAAGTGGCGCACCCCTACGAAATAAAAAATAGACCCTTCATGCCCCTATCCTTTTCACAATATATATATATATATATATATATATATATATATATATATATATATATATATATATATTATATATATATATATATAAATATATAATTTTTATTTTATAATATTATATACTATTTTAATGACCTAATGAGAAGGATGGTGTTGACAATTTTTAATTAATTTAGAAATTCTTGGTTGTTGTAGTTCCTGAGAGAGCAATCTTAGCTCTGGTTCAATGGTTATTTTATTTCTCTTTTTTGTCTTAAGATCTGTCATAGCACTAAACGTTTGCTCGCATAAATATGTTGACCCAAATGGAAGCAAGGAATTAATTGCAGTTTGTGCTAATTTAGGATATTCAATTTTCAATCCATGCCACCAATTTGACAAAGCTGTTTCATGAAAAGTACTTCTTAAATTTGTATCTTCTTAATTTCAATCAGCTGTTCTAGGAATGTAATATGAAGATGTTTAAGTTTATTGTTCTCATTGAATGTATTTAAGACCCATTTAAAGTCGTCACTTGGAAGGTTAATAAAATTTTTAATACATTATTCTCTCTAATTTTGTCAAGGGTGTGATAAAGTGTCCTTTTTCTGACAATTTTATTTCATTTTCTTCAATGAAATCATTCAAACTAGGAAACCTTTCCAAACTTTCGACTTCGATATTTTCTTTCCACAAAGCAAGTTTTCTCTCAAAAGCCATAATTTTCTTACTCATTGTTAAAACATTACCTTTAGGTTGAAGAGACAAGTTTAAGCAGTTTATTTTGTCAAAAATATCTGCCAGATAACATACTATACTATCAGACAACTTTCACTGCATAGCAGGTTGCAAACTTTTAAGTTCCTCTCTTTTTCTAAGAAGCAAATTTTAAGTTCATCTTTAAGCTTGGTAA
>JABUQX010069160.1:0-2500 GCA_015478945.1 Trachelipus rathkii
CGAGCTAAGTTTACGATGATCATGATTTTGAGTACGATCTCAATACCAAACGCAAAGCTCGGAATGGCAGCCGAAAATTCTCACTCGTCCGAAGAATGGCAGCGTATGAGCAAGTTCCAAGGTTGGGATAACATTGATTATTGTTTTTTTCAACAGCCGTGGATATTGTGTGACAAAAGAATTTTGATAACTTCCAGCGACAGAAGCAGTTCAAACACGTTTTTTACAAAAGATTTTTTGGACATGCACTTCACAATACGAGCTTCAGCGAGATTCAAAAACAGACTATTAGCGGGACGAATTGGGTGCTGTGGCGCCTACGATAACGCGCTTATCTCACACTACACACCTCGAGAATTATAGAATATTTGTGCGGCGACGAAAATTCAGTGAACTTCCACATCACTCCAGTAGTTTATCCTAGCTACTTGGGCCGATTTTACGCTACTTTTGCATATAGATATAGTTGACCAGTGTAAAGTGTAGAGTAAAACTAGCATGAGCATGAGTAAAATTATATAAGATAAATTTGGATTTTTCAGCCTAAACACACTTCAAAGGACATGATTCCGGTTAACTGCTATGAACAGTGGAAGAAACGGTTTGAACGGATGTATACCTCTCCAAGGAGAGTAAATATTTCATTTTGAACATGAGATAACTTGTTAATTTCAGTAGTCAATTCAATAATTATACTACACATCAGTAACACTTATTTTAGGGGACATAAACATGTCTGAATTAAGGATGCTCAGAGAGAATTGAGACCATCTCTCATTCCTCAGCCACTGCGTCGCTCTCGTATAACAAGAGGTGCCCCTTACTCTCAATGATATTTCCAGCCACAATCTGTTTTGTGGAACTCGCTTGTCTTCATCTTTTTTTCTGCAGTCATTTAATCTTCCTCTCTTTAAGTCCCAGTTCTGCGCCACCTGAGGGATTACTTTCCTTTTGTTTTTATTTGTTTTATATTTTTTGGTCCCTCCTTTTTGAAAAGGGCCCTGCCCATGAGTGGTGGCATCGTGTATTTTATATCATCATATATATATATATATATTATATATTATATATATAATTATATATATATTATATATATATATAATATATGTATATATAATATTTATATATATAATATATATATAATATATATATATTTATATATATATATATACTATATATATATATCTATATATATATATATATATATATATATATATATATATTATATATATTATATAATATATATATATATATATATTCTTAGAAGGACGCTTCAAACGCATTAAACACATGGCATTCCGCTGGGTTGCATCTTGGGTTTACAGGAACATCAACGCATACGTCAAGCAGAACAACATGGGCACAACAACTGTTGCTACTAGATTTGCAACAATAAAGGCGAAAAAAATTCAACCGCACCGGGGATCCGAACCTTTGACAGCGTCGCATTAGGTAATTTTATATATATTATATATGTATTATATTATATATATATATATATATATATTATATATATATATATATATTATATATATATATATATATAGTACTATTATATATATATATATATATATATAGTAATATAATATTTATATAATTATATTATTTTTTATATATATAGTATATATATATATATATAATATTATATATATATTATATATATATATATATATATATTATATATAGTATATATATATATATATTATATATTATTATATATAATATATATATATATAAATATGATCACCAAATCTTAGGATACACACAAAACTCACAGCGGTCAACACAACCGATCTAAACTCTGAAGGCACCTCTCCATCATCATAAAATACGAAATGTCAAGAAACCAAACTAGCCGCTCAGAAAAGCAAACACAAATTACAAAAACTCAGACTGGACACAATTCAACAACGACATAGAAAACAACATACTCCCCTAAATATCACAAAACGCTCAAAGCTCAACAAAGCCATACAAAACTTTCAATTCCTAATTAAAAAGGCGTTAACAATTCATTCCAGAGGAAAACTAACAATACAACGCCAACCTTAACATGCTGAAATAGAGCAATAATCAACAATGCAACTCATCAGGAAAATAATACACACAACACTCCAAACGACAACACAGATTAAAATTTAACAAACACACAAACTCTTCAAACAACTTCCAAACCTTCCTCACCCAGAACATTCAACTACACGAATAGCATCAGAATGTGGGAAACAATAAATACACTGAAAAACTCAACCAACAAACACACACTTACGAATCCATCAAAAACGCAAACACACAAAATCCCCATCCAACAAAACACGCAAACATTCTCGCAACTCACTTCGCAAAGCAGAGTCAAAAATCCACACACCCTCAAAACAAGGAAAATCTCAAAGCTCTTGAAATAAAACTCCAAACAGGGGTGACCCAACATAGAAACACAACTGACAAAGAAAAACTGACAAAGACACTTAAAACCTCACCTGCAACTGCCAGAACAACA
>JABUQX010069160.1:7500-12500 GCA_015478945.1 Trachelipus rathkii
AAAATACTGTTTGGCAACTCTTGCCTCATCGAAGTAATTTAGGGATTCCAGGTCAATCAGCACTGTGGCGCTTGTAACAATCTAAGATTATACTAAGTATTTTAATGTGTTTTAATAAAGAATAAATAATTTTTTTATAAAAGTTTCATCGATGAAAATTGCTTGCTAAAATCAAAAATGCTATTTTTTCCTGTAGCTGTTATAAAATTTTTTTAGTTACATGCATGATGCTTTCGGGAAGCTAGGCGCATATATATTTATATATTTATATATTATATAATATATTTTATATATAATTTATATATACACTATATATTATAATATATATATATATATATATATATATATATATATATATAACTATTATATATATATATATATATATATAGTATAAGTGTGTGTGTGGTGTGTGTGTGTGTGTGTGTGTGTGTGTGTGTGTGTATGTTGTGTGGTGTGTGTGTGCGTTGTGTGTGTGTGTGTGTGTGTGTGCAAAAATTGAAAAAAATGAAAAATAAATAAATTACTTAAACATATATTTTTATATATATATATTATTGATGCAGGTAACATCCGCATTTCACCGCATTTCCGCATAACCGCGCTATGCCCCTTGCCCTGCGGATGTTGCGCGGATTTTTATTGTCGAGATTTGATAAAGAATTTTTTTAATAAAAACACTGAACTGAACACTGAATCAAGAAGATGACAAATTGTAAATGAGTTGAAGAGGCAATTCAAAAAGGCTTGATATTCCATACCTTAATGTTATCCAAGACATTCAACTCGCTGGAATAAGTACATTCTTCAAATGATGGAAAGAAGTATTGCTGAAAGAACTTCTTGCTTCGTACGCCAGTTTTCGTATTCCACAAGTTAGCAATCTTCATAATTTGGAAAATGACATTCATAATCACAACTGCATGTTAAGCTATTGAAACACTTTGAGTGAAGAAATACCAAAAATCAGCGCCTCTACAGCTTCTGTCTCTTATGAAATAAATACTATTAATCTCAACGCTAAGAAAGCATTTTTGAACCATCTTCTAATGAAAATGATGACGGATTTTAAAAAGAATGAAAGATGTAATTAAACTAGAAAGGTAGAAAACGCTTTGGTTCTGTGGAAATTAATGCCCTTCATACTATTGCAACTTACTTAGATTCCTTATAAAGTCAAGTTTTTTTTTGGTTAACGATAGTAGAAACTAGTTAAATCGTTACTTTTGAGTGTTTGCAGTTGAAAAACTTCATCCGAAGTCTATTAATTCGCCACCCATTTAAAGGAAAAAAAACAAAATCTAACAGAACAACCAACTTTCTACAAGTAAAGTTAATAACAGATTCACTGAGCAAGAAATTTCTACAGTCCAGTAGTGATGAGAACACACGCATCTACCAAAAGATGTTGCAAATGTTGAAAGCTCATCACCAAGAGAAAAACGAATGGAATTCAAATGATGATCCCAATCGTTCGGTGAAAGTTAGTAAAAATTTTACCCACGCTTGTATGTTAAACTTGCAAGGAAAACTTCAATCCGACAGTCTTTAATTAGCCATCCATTTAAAAGGAAAAAAGTGAAATATACAGACCAACATCTTCTACCAAGTAAATCAATAACATCTATTCAATAGAAAAAATTTTCTAGCAGTCAGTAGTGATGAGGAAAATCACACGCTTTCGAAGGAGATTTGCCAGTGCAAATTTATTGAACTATCACACCAAGAAAAACGACTAGAATACAATCCAAATGAGACGATTGTCCTATCAGTTGGGTGGAGTGGTTAATTAAGAAAAATACAAAATGTTTAGCCACGCTTAAGTAAACTTTGCAAGGAATACCTGGACTGTTCCTCCAACTAGTGTTCCACCATAGGAGAGAGTTTATAGCATGCTAGGCTAATATATGATGAAAAGAGAAACGACTCTCAGAGATTAAGCAGAAAGGCAGACCACATATTGGATGTCTCATGACAAGGCACAACCTTCCATTTTATATTTTGAATACAATAACTAGTGCAAAAAGTTATAATTCATGGTAAAATACTTTTCATTAGGAGGAGGTTTCTAGGGAAAGAGGTATGGGGTCCTTTGGAAAGTTGGGTTCCTGTCGCAACCCTGGTAACAATTATATTAATAGATTGTGGCTGAAACCTCGACCATATTATATATATTATATATATTATATAAGTTATATATATATATATATATATATATATATATATATATATATAATTTATATTATATATTATATAATATATATATAATATATATTATAATGTTATGTATACTAATATATATAATATAAATTGAAAACATCTGCATAACCGCATAGATTAGGTTTTAGCAAGGACGGCCATCATTCGCGGGATGTTAAGCAGTATAACCATCCGCATCCACGTGCGGAGTCGGCGAAAAAAAATGACATCTGCAGCATCACTAATATGTATATACTTTACGTTCAAGTGGGAAAGGTTATAGGCCCGTAAGGCTACGTCATCTACTTGGAGAAAAAAAGTAAGTAAATAAATACGAAAATAGGTGGCAACCCATGTAAAGAAACCTTATGGGAGTCTGAGACAAAGTCGGAGCATGAACCGTATAATTAGTCGGAGCAGAAGAAAAATGGGAGAAAAAATAGAAACGCCTAAAGGGTTTAACAGAGGAAGGTGAAAGAAGGAATCCGAAGGACTCCAAGAAGAATTAGACTTTGTAAGGCGACATGGGAGGTAGGCCCATCACCCCAAAATGGGGTTTCACCCCTAAAATGAAATATTTGTGGGGATTTCGTGAAATAATGAATACATGCGTGGTTACTATAGTAACCAGACATTGTACAATACACGGACTCTAGTATTTGGGCCAATACGTTTGTTATTTATATCGACACCTGAATTTATTATTGTCACTTTTCTCTCTCTCTCTCCTCTCTCTCTCTCTCTCTCTCTCTCTCTCTCTCTCTCTCTCTCTCTCTCTCTCTCTCTCTCTCTATATATATATATATATATATATATATATATATATATATATATATATATATATATATATATATATATATATATACATATATATATATGCTTCTTTATATATATATATATATATATATATATATATATATATATATATATATATATATATATATATGAGTCCTATTCTGTTTACGACTCCATCAGTTTTTAATTTTTTTGTTTTTAAATATGTTTAATTTATGCTAACAATGAATTTCAGTGGTAACGGACATGATTCAAAAGTTCAAAATATTTTATAAATTTTTAAAAATCACATTTATGTTAAATATTTTCAAAAAATGAAATATCTCGAAAATTACGACACTTACAGAAAAACCAATTACATATTTAGAATGCGTATAAGGCTTATTATAAAATGTAAAAAAAAAAAAAATAAAAAAAAAAAATAAAAATATATATATATGTATATATTATATATTTTTTCATAAATAAAATATCTCGAAAGTACGACACAGAAAAACCAATTACATATTTGGAATCGGCGTATAAAGCTTATTACAAAAATGTAAAAATAAATTAAAAAAACGGCAAAAAAAAAAAAATTAGAGGGCTCGAGCCGACGGGGACAGAGAAGGGCGTTTCTTTACATGAAGGGCGGAG
Source organism: Trachelipus rathkii (assembly GCA_015478945.1). NCBI lineage: Eukaryota > Metazoa > Arthropoda > Malacostraca > Isopoda > Trachelipodidae > Trachelipus > Trachelipus rathkii. The sequence goes on from JABUQX010069160.1 coordinate 11,128, forward strand.
GATTACAGTGACCTTTAAATACCAAGAGCAGGGTTCAGGGGCCACTCCCCGGAGCAGGAAATAGTCCCTACAGTTCCCCGGAAGGCCGAGAGACGCCGACTCCTTCTTTGCGTTTTACCCTTGGGTATTCCTTTAGTTAAAAAAAAAATTAAAACTGAGTTGTAAAACGTAAAAGGTCCTATATATTTTTGAATCATGTCCGTTACAACTTAAATTCATTGTTAGGATATATACTAGAAATATAACAAAAAAAAACAAAAAAATTCAAAACTGACAGAGTCGTGTGAAGAGTCCTATATATATATATATATATATATATATATGTCATATATATATATATATATATATATATATATATATATATATATATATATATATATATATAGGCTCTTGTTGATTATCAGCTTCCAGTTAAGCTTAAGCCGATTTTATTTTAAAACGTACTAAATCGAACACAATGAACAGCAACGCCTCATAGTGTTAAAAGATTGAACTTTTTTCTAATTAGTTAGTTAGTTATTTATTGACAATAATGGAAGTTAAATAAATTACTATATAAGTTTAGTTAAATGGAAAGTGAAATAAATTAATAACAAGTTTAGTGAGGTTAAATTACTAATTTTTATAAGTTTGGTTAAGTAAGATTTAAATATCTAAAAAATAATTAGGATTTGTTTTTTTAATATTCTTAAAGGTGAGGAAGCTCACTTATTATAAGTTTTATTAGCTACAAAATTGTGAAATTTTTTGTTTTTACAGTTATATATTTTCTGAAACAATGGAAAGGGAAACAATTTATAATCTTGAATGGTTTCACAATAACATTTTAACAGAAACTGATGCAGGAAATTTTTTTCAGACGTATGATTTTACTAATTCAAATATTTAGTATAATAATAATAATAATAATAATATTAATAATAATAATAATAATAAAAAAATAATAATAATAATAATAATAATAATAAAATAATAATAATAATAATAATAATAATAATAATAATAATAATAATAATAATAATAATAATAATAATAATAATAATAATAATAATAATAATAATAATAATAATAATAATAATAATAATAATAATAATAATAATAATAATAATAACAATAACAATAACAATAACAATAATAATAATAATAATAATAATAATAATAATAATAATAATAATAATAATAATAATAATAATAATAATAATAATACAGATGATAATAAACAATCTATTCAGTTTTTAAGCAATTTTATTTAGTCAATTAATTATGCGAGTAAGTTGAGGTTAAGGCTCAAGGAAGCTTATATTTCCATTAGGGGGCTCGAGCCGATGGGGGACAGAGGGGGGGACGAAGTCCCCCCCGTCGTCCACCTAGAG
>JABUQX010069160.1:17500-30503 GCA_015478945.1 Trachelipus rathkii
TAAATCGCCAGTAGACCTCGAGAGCCGAAAGCCATACTGGCGTCGGAAAGAAGTGAATGAGATTCCAGATGATCTAAGAAATGAGAGTTGAGAAGAGTTTCAAAGATCTTAGATAGAATACAAGTAAGAGCTATAGGGGGTAGTTGGAAGGATCAGAGCGGCTTCCTTTTTCGGAATGGGTTGGACATGTGCGTGCTTTCAACACTGAGGGAAAGGTGTTAGTATTGGACATGAATATAGTTGAACGAGGGCGGGGATAGCACGGAAGCACTTCCTCAAAACTCGGGGAGGAATGCCATCAGGGCCACCCTTCCTAACGTTCGTAGCTTTCAGGAGCCACGCGATCAAATGTAATCACAGGCAAGGCATAGGACACGAGAGGAGAAGGAGGAGGATGAGGGTGCAGAATCGTCCAGGGTTGAAGTTAGAAAATAGAAGGCCAGAAAGAATTAGCTTTTTCGGTTAGGAGAATTAGCAACAGAACCATCAGATCGAATAAGAGGAGGAAAGACAGATTTACAGAGGTTGTTAGAGATGTTTTTGGCAAGGGCCAGAAAGATTTGTCGATAGGAGGGCCAAGGAGTTAGCGCACTTTCGTTTGATAAAAGCCCGCCTCGTCGAAGAGTATCCTGCAACGATTTCTAGCTGAATAAAAATTAGCGAGAGTGATAGGAGAATTTTCCTCCAATTCGCGATGTCTCTAGCCTGAATGGCCGGAGAACAAGCACGATCGAAACCATGGATTATGAGGAAAGAAAGATTTAGTCGAAGAAGGAATAAACCTGCTCTCATCCATCAACGATTACAGCTCCACCTTATCAGCGAAGGAAGCATCACCAGAGACAAAGCAGTCATTCAATTATAGTTAGCGTAGAAACAACGCAAGGCCCCAATCGGCCCGATCGAAGTGCCAGAAAAAAACGCGTAGAGCAGGATGGAGCTGTTGGAGAGAAAGTATTAAAAAAATTAAGAGAAATAAGGTTGTGGTCAGATTTACCAATAGGAGCGAAGGTGGTGTATTATAGAGAGAAGGACTAGTCGTTGAAACATAGGTCAAGTGTGTTCAAGAATTGGATTGGGACGATCCGGAATGTGTGTGGGTTCTTTAATTGTTGCTTCGGTGATTTGAGAATGCTAATGATTCGGCCTCACTCCCACTGATGAGTATGAGAGGACTAACCATATTCAGTGTTGGCCTTTGATAAATCCCTAAATAGAGGACCTCAGTATATTCGGATGAGAAGATATAACAGTCTCGTGAGAAGTAGTGAGATATTCAAAGGCATGAAGAATCTGTTCTGTTAGGAGACTTATTGCTTGAAGCTTTAAAATTGTGGTGAAGGAAGAAAGATTTTAAAGCCACAGAACATCAAGAAAGTGGGAGATTCGAGATTCTCAGAGACGTGTTACAGGAGTCATTTTATGTTATCGCAGGCACATACTCCCTGCTTTAGACGGAAATTATGAAATGAAGTTATAATTGGATATATTAAACGAGTTAGAGGATGAATTCTTAGCTATCATGTGTCTCGGATAAGAGCAAAGGTTAGGGTTAGAGTTAGAGAGGTGGTATTCCACGGATGCAGAGTTAGAGAGTAAGCCGCGGATGTTGATAAAGTCGATAGAAAGCCCGCGTCTGTGAAAATCTGCCATCACAAACGCACACACAACCACAACAACAAAAACAACAGACAAAAACAGACAGACAGAAAAAAAAAGAAAGTTGAAATTAGATTAAAATAGTTTACTCACTAAAAAACGTAAATGATTAAAATGCTAAAACCGTATTTACAATAAATATGTAAAACTGAAAAAAAATCTAGAAAGTTTAAAACACACGCATTCACACACCCTAACAAATTTACGAATAAAAAAAAAATTACAATCATTCAATATAAAACTAAATATGTATAAACTAAAATAATATGCAACCAAATACGTAAGTGTTGTGAAAAAAAAACCTTTTAAAATAAATAAAAAAATAGAAACACTAAACACTAAAGTTAAAAGACGAAGAAAAAAAAATATAACCTAGTACTATCAAAACTACGTATTGCACAATTCTAAAAACTAACTATGACTATCTAACATAACTAAAAAGTTTCAAAAACAAAAATTAAAACTAATAACTTATCTTTTATAATTATTATAATTCTTCAAATATTAAAACCATATACTAGTTAAAAACAATTAAAACAGGAGAGCACTTAATATACAAACACACTTAATGGGAAAAATAACTAAAACATTATGAACATTAATCAACCCATTGGAGCTCAGGTAAAACGCAACCTATCACATCACAGTCTAAACACAAATATATATATATATATATATATATATATATATATATATATATATATATATATATATATATATATATATATATATATATATATATATATATATATATATATATATATATATATATATATATATATATATATATATATATATATATATCGATTTTTCTTTTCTAACCTAACCTAACCTAACCTAACTAAGTTATCCTAACCTGACCTAACCTATTTTATAATGACCTATGCTTACCTAACATGAGCATATTGTTCGTACTAACAATACTTAAAGTACCTCAACTTTATATAATACGTGTTCACATAACTGATCCTATTGAGTGTTAACTTTTATGTTTTGATACTTCAGTATGCTGTATTTATATTTTAGTTTATTTTCACATATTTAATACGTTTTACTTTTGTAAGCATTAACTTTAATATATTTAATTTATATTCTCTTTTTATTTTGTAAGCCTTAACTTTATTATTTATATTTTCTTTTAAGAAATTTTAATTTTTTATTTTATTTGTTAGCTTTTTACTATTTTATAAGCTTTATTTTGTATTTACTCTTTTGGTTCCCGGTTTTTGTAACTTATAAATTTTATTGTTCACTTTTTAACAAAACATGTTTTTACTAAAATTTGTATTTTTTTAATGTTTATTTTTTATTGGCTGCAATTTTAAGGTGATATATTTAGTTTAAAACGTATTACATTAGCTTAGTATGTAATGTCAGTTTGACTGATGCTGTTATGTTAAGTTTTGTTAAGTTAACAGCTATTAAAATATTAGATAAAGTTGGGTATGTTAAGTCTTGATAGGTAAGATAGTTTAAACAGGGCTATACTAAAGTTAGGTCAAATTATGATGGTATGTTAGACTATGATATGGCATGTTAACAGTAATTAATGGGTTAAATATGTTATGTGATGATAGTTTAACTGATATTGCTAGGTTACAATATGTTAGGTTAAATTTTGTTAGGTAATGTTAGGTTAACTGCCTTTGATAGGTAGGGCACTTTGCTAATGTTAGTATTTATTCATAGTTTAGCATGTTAGATATGTTAATTAGTGTATAGTTTTGGTAGGAAAGGTGCTTTGTTAAGCTGGACAGTACACTTGAATGTAAATATTAAAGTTTGGATATATGATGATAGTATATTAGACTAAGCAATGCTACAGTATGTTAACAGTAATTGACAAGTTGAATATTTTGGTATGTTAAGCTAGTCTGACTGATGTTGTTAGGTTACTTTTACTAGGTAATGTCTGGGAAGCTGCCTTTGATATGTTGGGAACTTTGTTAATGTTAGCATTTATTCATAGCTCAGCATGTTAGATATCCTAGGTTATGTACAGTTTTTGTTAGGTTACGATATATTTAGGTATACATGCTGTTATATTGGCAAGTTAGAGAATGTATTTTCTGTTAACAGTATTGATATGTTGGGAACTTGAGGAACGCTGAGAATTATTCATAGTTTAAGTATGGTAGGATAAGAATGTTAAGTTATTTTAATATTCACAGCTTAGATATGTTATGGTAAACATTATTGACTTAACAGTATCTCTAAAGGTTATGACATTGAATATTTTCGTTATTCAGGCTGGATATTTATTTCAAATTTGGGTGGTGCTAGGGTATGATCGGTATTGCTATGTGGCTGTAATTGACAGATAGAAACTTGAGAAATATTAGCACTTGATTCTAGTTTAGGTATGTTATAGTAAGCATGACAAGTTATTTTATCAGGTTGACAAATTCTTTCCAGATGGCGATAGTATGATGGATATTAGTAGTATAAGATGGATTTCGGAGCACGGTCCATTTTTGTACCACCCTGACCTTTTTGGCCCTTGACCTTTTTGACCTTGGCCTTTTTGAGCCCAAATTTTTACCTGACTTGACCTTTTTTTGAGCTCGAATTTTTACTGACCTTGACCTTTTTTTGGCCTTCACCTTTTTTGGCCTTCACCTTTTTTGGCCCTGAACCTTTTTTTCGACCACCCTTTGGTCTTCATGGGTCATTTTTGGCGCACGGTAATTTTTTTTTTTCGGCACCCTAATTTTTGGCAACCTAATTTTTTGGCAACCTAATTTTTTGGCACCCTAATTTTTTGGCAACTCTAATTTTTGCAACCTTCGAAGAAGGGTTGCGCCACGCAACCGTTGTACGTACCTCCACCTAATTTTTTTCGATCACCCTTTGGTCTCCATGGGTTAATTTTTTTGCCCACGGTAATGTTTTGGCCACCCTTTAGGGGCCTTAGCCTATTTCATTGATGTTCTTTACCTTTTTGTCTTGACCTTTCTCCAAGCTTGCCAATACCATATGGTCAATTTACTGACCCAGGTAATTTTTTGGCCTTCCTTTAGGGCTTAGCCCTTTTTTGATGTCTTAAACCTTGTTTGACCATGACTATTTCGGCTTGACCTTGGCAGATATCATGGTCAATTTTGGGGCCCCACGTAATTTTTTGCCCACCGTGCCATCCGTCACATATTTGTTTCCTAACTTGAACGTATAGTATGGATCTTTCCTAATTGAACACCTATCCAACACACCACACCACACACACACACACAAACACACACACACACACACAACCAACACACACACACACACACTTACACTTATACTACATTCACTATGACACTTAAACTCGCCCATAGATACTTGCACTTACAATTTACACTTATAACACACGTTACAAAACACGACCAAATCTTTGGTCTTTCCATGGGCTCAATTTTTTTGACCCCCCTAATTTTTGGCCATCCTAATTTTTTCGGGCGCCCTAATTTTTCGACCAAACCCCTTTGGTCTTCCTTGGGACATTTTTGAGAACCCAAATTTTTCGGCAACCCTGATTTTATGGATCAGCTTTGATGCCTCGCTTTGATGCTCAACTTTGATAGCTCAACTTTTGATGACTCATCTTTAATGCCTCAGCTTTGATGCCTCAACTTTGATACCAACTTTGATGCCTCAATTTAATGCCCCAGCTTTGATACCTCACCTTTGTTGAATGCTCAATCTTTGGATGCTACTTTGATGACGTCAATCTTTAGCGGTTTCACTCCGAATTATGCATATGCCTAATAACTTGATGGTTAAGTTTAGATGGCTCCCAATCACCGTAAGGAGTATCTAATGATGTGTTCTATTAGTGTTCTTGAGTAATTCTATGAGTGCTGGGTGAGTGCCAGGTGAGTGCCAAGTGGTGCCAATTTAGTGCCAAGTGGAGTGCCATTGAAGTGCCAATTGAGCTCATATGGCCAAAGTCGCGTGCCACGCAATAGTGCCATCTCGAGTGCCACTTTTTTCAAGCTTTTCTAGGCCTCCTCCACTGAGCCTAGAATGCGTATATATGGGTGTCTAACCCCTAGGTTATAAGGGATCGAGAGACAATAGATTGAAGTGTATATATAAACAAGTTGCTAGTGCTGTCCTACTATGAAGTTAGTATTTTATAACACTTAATAACACGATAGAATATACATCTACAAAGAGCTTACACATTTGAGACAGCTTAGACCGGCAAACGTTTCCAGTTCCAACGTCGCAGTGGCCCACTGTCGCCGCAACCGCCCCCGCGCGTGCGCCGCAGGCGCAAATTACTTGCGCCGCGTGCGCCCGCAGGAGCAATTATTTCCGGCGTAAACGGTCGTCGCGTGTCGTCCGAGACTGCAATTTAACCGCGGCGAACGAAAAATATTTGTATCAAATTAAAAATTTCAAAGATTTTCTTTCAAAATGGGTAATATTTTTACTCAACAATTGTACCGAAATTTTATTAAACACATAACTTTTACATACCTTAAAGCTAAAAAGCAGTAAGTCAAAATAAAGGTGTTACTAACACCTAAGGGGTTAGTTTGCTTTTGTTTTACTCCTTTACTGCTTTAACTCACTGCTTTATGCTTTAACTCACTGCTTTCCTGCTTTAACTCATATAATTACATACTTAAAGCAGTAATCAGTAAATCAATAGAGGTGTTACTAACACCTAGGGGATAGTATGCTTGTTTCTGCTTTACTGCTTTAATCTCATGTTTTTACTGCTTTAAACTCATGTTTTACTAGTTTTAAAACTCAATTTTTTCTATTATAACTCATATATTGTTATTAACATTACATACTTAAAGCAGTAAATCAGAATCAATAGAGGTGTTACCTAAAGGGATTAGTAATGCTTTTGGTTTTACTGTTTACTGCTTAACTCACTGCTTTACTGCTTAAACTTCTGCTTTACTGTTTTAACTCACTGCTTTACTGCTTTAACTGCTCTGCTTTACTGCTTTAATCCGCTTTACTGTTTTAACTCATTGCTTTACTGTTTTTAACTCATATATCTTTATTAACATTATGTTTCTTTTTATTATTTTTATTTTTGTTTAATACTTTTTATTTTATTATTATTTTTTATTATTTTATATTATTTTTGTTTTAAATACTTTCTTATTTACATTACAACTTAAAAATAAAAACAACAACAACATTTTTTTTTTATATAATACATTTTTTTTATAAAATAGTACGAAATTTTATTAAAAAACATTATTTATATATATATGAGTTTTAAAGGGAAGTAAAATCGTGTTTTTCATTTTAAAGCATTTATTACAATATCAGAAACGATAAAATCATTGACATACAAGTTTTTAAGCATCAAATATATTTTACAAGTTTATTAAAACTACATTTTTTTAAAAAAACATAATGAGAAAGGCGTAATAGATCAAGAAAAATGGAATATAAGGGTTCGAGCCGCATAAAGACGGCGGTACTGGCATACCGTTGGTGATTCCATTTAAAGATAAGGCCCTTGCCTGACTATTCAATATAAATTTTTAAGTCAAAGAAGATCAATTATGTGAACAGTATCGTTTTTTTTGCTCTATAAACGGAAATCCATGTCCTGTTGAGGTAATGTAAAGAGGCAATGTATTGAATTATAATCAGGTATCCTTCTCCAATTTACCAGAGTTTTTATTTCGTTATAGAAACACTCTAAAAAAGCGAGGTTCATTTTAAACACCCGATTTTATTTCCTCTTCAATTTATCTTAAATAATTCAAAAGTACGTTGCGTACTCTGTCAAATTTCAATGAGTTGAGGATGCTCAAGATAGACCACTACAGTGATGGGCGATTGTAGACTTGATCCAAAAGAGAGACTTAGTCCTAGTGTGCCCTTTCTCAAAATGTTTAAATGATAGGCGTTACAAGCTGAAAGGTCTGCAGTAAGATCATAGGCGTATAATTTACTATTCTTTGCGTATTCTTCAAGATTTAAACCTGTTCCACTATCATTACATGATACAGTATTGGCTATTAAATAGTCGTAAAAAAGTCGAGTACAGAGAGATAGGTCTCCTGTTGTATAACATTTCATAATCAGGTCCGTGAGGAAGCCATTCACATGTAACTGATACCCCTAAGTCCGAAAGGTGTGAATTTTTAGGGGGGAACTTTTTTATAATTCCCGGAGTAGGCTTCATGTGCCCACAATCTCTATTATTACTTTCTGTGGTATATTTCCGTTCACAATGTTAATATTGATACTCGATAATCCCTGAGTGAAATTAAATATCTTGTTTCAACTCTTTAATGGGGTACTTTGCTGTAGTATTCAAAAGCGAATTTTCAATTTCCAAATGCCGCTGTCGGCGATAATTTCACTTTTCTAACATAGAGATAGACTTCTAATATTTTGAAAACAGGTTTCCCTGGACAATACAGCTGTACGAGTAGGCTTACTTTTTAATTTAAGAGCAAATTTAGGAGTTGAGCCGCGTATAAATGATTCTAGTATCTACAGAAATGGTAGAATGAGTCTTTCTTGAGAGAAGATATCGCCATTTAATCGACCGTAAAAATTCATAAGTATTATTTATGACTTTAGCTGCTTTAATCTATATGTCAGCTTCATCTTTTGAAATGTAAAAACCACAATGATTGAGATGAGATTTGTTTTAGCGTCGTCTTGAATAATTTTTAATAAATGTTCTATATGAGCTTCTATAGGAATAATTAGCCGCTGACGCACCTAGTGAAGTTCCGTTAGGATAGACTTCAACCTGGGTGGAACATGTATACAGGAAATTTGATTCTGTATATACTATATGGTCATCACCCGAGGGAAGATCTGTACCATCAGGTTTTTGTCAATTTCGTTTTTTACATATAAAAACACAATAGAGGATCTAGGTATTGATCAGAAGGGCCTGGAATATTGAACTCTAGGGGAACATCTGTATGGTAATTGAATGGAGAGGATTAATACTGATAAAGTTGGGACTCGTTAACGTCTAATCTGGGTGGGTTTCACGGAGAAGAGATCAATTCACTCTTAAACATCAGGATAGAAGGATGACGGAAATGCATCTGTATGTGCGACTCTGCCGTATATGACATTTTCATGAAAAACCTTACTTATATACCCAGCTCGTATAAAAGTTATCAGTTTAGTAATTTAAATAGCATCATCAACACATTTTTTTCTTTAGAGGTTTTTTCGCTTAGTCTTTCTTTATGACAATCTTCTTGTCCCTCGCGGTTGGTCCTGTGACAGGTTTGTGACGTCGTTATTTTACGCTTAACTATCATCAACATCTTCATCTGAACATCGCTAATACTCTTTTAATGCGTACGACGAATTATTTTCTGCGCAATATCTGGAATAGTATGCAACCGTTCTTATAGCTTTTTTATTATATATTACCGCCCCTTTCCCTGAGTAGAGGCCTTGCACTTCCCCATAGCTTGGCAAAAAATCCACCAAGGCTACCTCCTCTGCATTTTTTGTTCCCTGAGATACCCTTTCTTAGTCCATTATTACAGGAGTGTCTTTCTTATACTATTTTACACTGTGAGGAGTATGTAAGGTAATGAAAAAATATATCGTGACTACACCTCTTATATATATTTCATTATCCTGTAATTACTGCATCTGCTTCTTTCTAATGAACTTTGCATAACAATGCGCCGTATGTAAAGGGAAGGGATTTCCTTTACATCTTTATATGCACGCGTCAGAGTCAAAAATTTGGATCTATTCAGAGTAGATATGAACATTAGGAATGATACATCAACTTTATCTTCTCTTTTGGGAAAATATACTACTCTTAATAAAGGAGATTTAGTATTACCTACATATTGATGATCATTTTTATTTGTATATACATAAGCCATACTGGGTGGTTGAGCATCTCGGATGGGGTACATGTATAATGCAGTCCTCCCTCGGTCTGCGTCGTCTTTTTTGTTCATGCCTGTGTCAAGGGTTTATTCTCCACTGATAGTATAACTCTCTTCAACATAGTAGGGATAATCATGAAGAATATCCAGCTCAGCATCACGTTTACGAATATGTTTACGCTGCCAGGTGAAACGCCTGAGAAAAAACATATCACGGTTTCGCAGGTTTACATTACTTTTGATCTTTAAGATATTATTACTTTATCTTCATAGGTACCGCATTTCAGTTTTTGTATCCAGATCCTTACACATAATACTCATATAAAAGAGAACGTTTAAATGACTGAAAATAGCAGCGCACCGACTTAAAATATGACCTTCGCAAAGTAAATTCTTCAAGAGAAGTAATCTTTTGTGCAATCCTGGACCTAGGCGATCACGAGTATCCTTTCACCTGTATATAGTATCAACACATTCTACACACTTCTGTCACCAACATCCAGAATAGATTGTGAAGTAAATTTTCTATGTCCGTATTTAATATCAATTTCAACATAATCCTACTTCGTATGCTTCTCTTTCAAGTTGTATAGGATTTATTAACACAGTTGTAAAATCCGAGAGTTTATTTTCAGGATGTAAATCCAAGGATCTGAAGACGGGAGAGTTATATAAAGGTCTACACTCTCCATGATTGTAATGAACACTTAATTATTCTTAACTTCACTTGCTTTTATGTAATATTAAACTTAGCAGGGTATCCTCTCCATTTCACCATAACTGTTTATTTTTTCCCTTTTCCTCTCGTAGCTAATATTTTTTTCAATTTTATAGTTCATGAGTTACAGTGATTGAACCTTAATTTTTGTTATTTCCTGTTTATATAAATCCGCCTTTTTATTTTTCACTCCATTTAAATCTTTCAGATAAATAACTTTAAACTATCACGAACTGAATGGTCGATATTGTGCACCTTCTAAAAAACTTCAGTAGTCCAACGGATTCATATCCCTTTTTCTAAACCTTTCCTTCTGTTCGAGATATCTCTTACATAGTCCATACTTTATTCCTGAATTATCTTTTATTTTGTTTTCTTTTTCATTGATGGGTTCCTACGGATGAAGAAGTCGAGTTTTAAAAGAGTTGACTTTTAGTTTATGTAAAGACCTGTTATAGATAAGCAGATCGTCCAGTTACTCAAATATTTAAAAGTATTCATTTTAGTAAAATACCTATGCATGCGCTCTTTAATAGTACAGCTGACTCTTTCAACTTATGCTGCTTTTGTTAACGGAACATGTATTTAATAGCTTATCATACTCCAGAGCATCTCCTGATCTCGCCCTTGAATTCCATTCCTGAAATCGGTCCAAAATGATTTAGGTGTTTTCCGTTCGTCCTCTATAATTTTAAGTACAGTCGGCAACTGTAGCTGATCTTTATCTTTTATTGGCTTCAACCACAAGTCTAGAGTATACGTTAATTGTAAAAAGTATATTTGAAAGCCTTCATTATAAGAGCTGTATTTACTCATTTCCGATAAATCTAACTGCCATATGCTATCGACCTGCGGAGATATGGTTTTCCGTGTAGGAATTTTTTTCTTACAGGTTTATGTAGAGTAATTACTATCATTTCTGCAATATGCTTTTCAACTCTTTTTTCTCAATATTTGGGATTCCTTAAAGCAAACCTAGTGAAACCCGCAAAACTATTTGGCTTCCTCAGATTGAAGTAATACTTATCATACCTCCTTCGAGCCCCTCCATGTTGTCTACTGACACACGTGTAAGCGTTAATATATATATAATATATATTATATATATATATATATATATAATAATATATATATATATATATATATATATATTATATATATATATATTATTACTTTATCCACAAAAATGTGATATAGGTCCAAGGGATAAAGAAAAAGAAAAGATTTAAAATAACTTTATTTAAATAAGAAACATTACAACTAAATAAATATATATATTTATATTGATATATATTACGATTTAATCCAACTAGGCCTATTATAGGTGTTTTTTCTTATTCGTTCCTCTGGTAAACACGTTTAAATTTATTGATGCGTAAGAAGGTGCCTGATGGACTTCGAAATCAGGTCTAGGTGTCATGGGGATATTATCTAAGTCCTGCTAATCGCCTTGTATTTAAGATTAAAGTTCTTGGGAAATTAATAGTCTGAAAGTTCTTGTTTGATATAATTCCATCCTTTTACAGGGCCTTTCCTCCAGTTACGTGAGAGATCAGCTATCAAATCCACAATAATTGATCCTTTAACTATTTCATTCTTCAATTACGATCTGTCCTGCTTCATTTCATAGTTAATTGGTCTTTTAAAATATTATACTAATGCTATTCCTGAATTTTACGCACTCTAATAGGAAAGCTCTCCTCTAGGATATTTTTAAATTTATCTTCATTTCACTTCAAGTTTTACTTCATTAGATATCATTATCGGTTAGCGGGATACGTAGGGATGAGGATGTTAGGGCAGAGTCTTTAATCTATCAATTTTTGTATGGCATATTGGTATAAGATGCGTTTCTCATGGATTTTAATGTCTGATAATATTCTGTATACTTCTTTCTCGTATTTGGTTTTCTGTTCAACTTTAGGATCATATATGCTATGAGGTAGAGGGCTGCTCGAAAAAGCTAATTAATCGTTCACAATATAAGGATTCTGTTGGGGCAGCTGTTGTTGCTGATGTGAAAGAGGTTGTATTGTCATGCATTGGGGTGTAATATCTGCGTATATGGGGGTTGTGATTGCTGAAACTGTGAATTGTGGATTTTGGGCAAGGTGCGGCAATAACTGACCATATTGAGGGTTTGTGAATGGCTTGAATTCTGAGGACTGATTCGTACCGATCTCGTATTATTATACTTCAATTTCTCATACTCATTATATGGAAGTACAGCAACCTTCTTCATTATGGGGACAACCACTTAGTTATCAGTGAAGCTATAACGGAGAAGAGTAAAGTAGGATACCCCTCCTCTCGCTGTCAGTAACTTCTTTTTTATTTTTCAGATTTTTAATGTTGAGGGAGATTTTTTTAATGATGTTTCTATATAACGACGTAGTTTTACCTTCTGAGGTCTGTTAAAGGAACATTTCATTTTTTATAAGATTTAAAGCACTGTTTCTTAACACGGATGAATTTCTCATCCTCACTATTTAGTTTACGTTTTTCAGATAATTTTACTTTTTAAGAAACTTTTTTTATAAGAGGTAAATACTACTAGGCAACTAGAGCACTCATTATTCAGGTTTGTATATACAGTTTCTATCTCATAAGGTAGAATGTTGGTACGGAGCACACTCTGTACGTGTTTTTGGGGTGAATTTCACACATCAAATAACCCGTGACGGGAATCGAAGTCGAGCCTCTTTATATACTTTTTAAGAACTCTTTCCTTTGAAGTGGAAACACTCTGAGTTGCCATACATTAATTTTGAACTCATGT
>JABUQX010069161.1:0-10000 GCA_015478945.1 Trachelipus rathkii
GGGCAGATCCGACAGATAAGAATAATAAAGTAGGTGGTAGAAGATAAGACAGAACGACTGGAGCAAATATAGCCTGGAAATTGAGCGATTTGAGAGAAAACTGACATAAGTCAGCCATTATTTGGAACATCAGCCCTTAGACGATAATGATCACCTGTATAGAGCAGGAACCTGAATGATAGCGAAGGGCAGCTTGGAGAGCAGCTTGACACGCTATAGACCAGTGAGCAGCTCATTTATATTACGCACAGAAACCCGGTCAAAATGCTTTTGTTTGTCAGGGCCACCACGCAAGTCTCGTAGTTTCGCTAAGGGCGGAAAACCATAAATCAGTAAGATAGGAAATTATATCGCCAGTAGACCTCGTACTGAAAGCATACTGGCGATCGAAAGAAGTGAATGAGATTCCAGATGACCTAAGAAATGAGATTTGAAGGTTTCAAAAGAACTTAGATATAATACAAGTGAGTAGCTATAGGGCGATAGTTAGAAGGATCAGAGCGGCTACCATTTTTTCGGAATAGTTTGGACATATGCGTGCTTCCAACACCGAGGGAAAGTAGTTAGAATTGAAACATAGAGTAATATAATTTGAACGAAGGCGGGGTCAGCAAAACGGAACACACTCCCTCAAACTCGGGGAGGAATGCCATCTCGGGCACCCGCGCCTTCAAACGTTCGTAGATTTTCAGGAGCCCATGTACCCGATCGAATGTAATTCACAGGCAAAGGCATAGGACCCCTGAGAGGAGAAGGAGGATGAGGAATGCCAGAAGCGTCCAGGGTTGAGTTAGAGTAAAATAGGAGGCCGAAGTGATTGGCCTTTTCAATTGGAGAATTAGCAACAGAACATCAGAGCGAATAAGAAGAGAGGAAAGGAGATTTACAGAGTTGCCTAGAGAATCACTTTTTTGGTAAGTCTCCAGAAAGATTTGTCAGTAGGTGGGAATCAGGTGATTGTTTGTAGCTGATGGAAGTAGGAACCACGAAAAGAGGTTCTGGATGCATGTTCGTTTGATGAAAGCCGCCTTTGAGCTTCAGAGCGAAGAGTATCCCTGCCAGACACTTAACGCTACGCAGTCATACCACATAGCAAGAGGGATAGGGATGAACGGAGAGACAGATTAATCTGTCCTATGTTCTCTTCGATCGCATCGGCACGAGAGCTTTAAGCCTCGAGATGGACCAGAGACATATGACCACAGCAGTCATATATACACGTGTGCACTGATCCAGTGGGATTAATGCACTTTAAAGAGTATGCACACAATATTTGTGTAAGATCGCGTATATTACACAGAGTAACCCTAATGCTTACAATACCTAGTCAACGATCAGATAAACCTCCCTTATTCAATATCGGCAGGAACAGTCGAGCGATCACCAAGAGAAGAACACTAGGTAGCAGCATCATTCCAATTATGGGTGTAGAACTGAGTAAGATCATCGAATACTATAGGCCTACAGACTAAGACACAGATCGGCCTATCACAAGTGCCAGAAAAAACGAGTACTGCTGTCACAGATGGATGGTTCAGCTGCTTGGCTAGAGCTGTCCGCACTACATAGTACTGCAAAATACAATTTGTTTTGAATACGAGTGATCACTACCTCTTTTGTGACCGGCTCATTGATATGGTAAGTGTATAACACAAGATAAATAGCTGAGCGAGCTAATAAATGGTGGTATTTTTAAACAATGAGTAGTGTGGACATAGCTCGTGAGAACATGAACAAGTAGTTGTGGTATCAATGGTCAAGTGTGTGTCAAGAATGTGGTTTTGGTTCACAAGAGCCCAAAAGAATGATTCATCGTGACATACGTGCAATCGTAGGTTCTTTAATTCACGTCTGCTATATCAGGATCGTATATGAGAATTCGCTGTTGAGCCTAGCTCCTTCTCATCCTCCACGATACTCAATTGATGCTAGCATTGAGAGTACTGCTGCACATTACTCCATTCCCAAATTGATTCATAATAACAGGGAAATAATATAGTAAAAGTGCCCCTCTAGTATTCATGCCAGACACTCCATGTATTATCATACAAGATAACTTCTACATACAATGTTTTTACCTCTATTGTGTAGTCCACAGATTGTAGTCAGTAGCACAAGATATATCTAATTCGCTGAGATAAATGCTTATGCTCTTTAATACAGTTTCTCAGAGAGAATTAGTATGTAAAGAGCACTGATTTAAGCTTGTCATCCTCGTGCACGTTACAATATATATCGTTATCACTTATCACCAAACAAGTTTTCCAAATCTGGTATCCTTACGGAGAATAATTTTGAGTGAAACCAGCAGTTTACGTATTTACGTATTGTCCAGCAGGTCAATTGACAATACGACATTATATATATATGTTAAGCACATTCGGATTTCCTCTTCATTATAGTATATATATACCTAGCAATAGTAACTATAGGAATTTGTGTGATGAGGTTATCAATACTCATGAATAGCTTAATACATTAAATCCTCATAAGTTAGTTTTGAGTGTTGAGAAATATTATACAACCCACCATAACTGGTATAGACTGAAGAATATAACCTATAGAGTCCTATCTATGTGTAATAATTTATTAATAACTAAACACTTGTCATATAGTGCCTTAACATCAGATGTCAGCTCGGGCGCGTGCCCTGACAATTTCTTTTGTGCAAGAGTAGGCGCCTGTCACGCATCTCTCCTATGTTGCCTACTAGGCTCCACAGTTTCCCCCAGTGACCTGAGTGACGAACTTAGACGGCTAGGCCTATGGTCGTCTATTTATTTTTAATGTATCACATCCAATTTTGCACCTAAGCGCCATATATATATGCAGCGCCAACGACTATTGTCAGCTCGGGCGGTGACTGTTATGTAAACTGTGTATTGTGAAAGATAAAAGCTTTCGTCGGCAGATATAGGTATAAACAGACATATGGCGTCTTATATTGAGGACCGAAAACAGCAGACACATTTATCTAATTTCTATGTAAGTTACAATAGACACAGTAAACTAATATCTTCACGTCTCGTTCCGCGCCAGTGGTTCGCTTTGGGTCCGAGTGTGTTTCTTCCCGAGGAGGTGCAGGCACGAGCGCTGAGAGAAGGTTGAGAGAGAGTGTGTTCAGAGCCATAGTTGCCAATTTAGTTTGTAGTGGGTAAGAAAACCATCTCTGTAAGTCTATATAGGATAGTCAAATTACCAAATTAAAGTAACTATATGTGATCTCTGAGCGTATTATTCAGTAGTCATGTATGCCATATAAGGTAATAAGTATCTTATAATACAAAGTACACATTTCTCTCATCTATATCAAAGGATGATAGATGTATAGCCAAGAATGATACCTACGTTAAATATCTATTACTATCTTATATATGAGTAATAGTAGTAGTAATAACTCGCTAAAGCCTTTTATGTGTGAGTATAATATTAATTGATATGATAGAGGGTAATAGTAGCTGGTGTTGTAAGTAATAGAAGAATAATTACAGAAATATCTTAGACGACGAGTATCATGAATAAATATAGCGAATCCTCATGCTTGTTGTATTATTATGGATATTACTATAGTAGCTTTGCCTCTGACCACATATATATATACTATCTCACTCTGTTTTAGCTAGTGATAATATATCACCTATAATTGTAGTATATCCTAATATAGTAGATATAAGAGGATGCCAATTTTACTGAGTGAAAGGCTTTATAAAATGCTAGTTTTATATAATATATACTCATAACCTAGATATCTATTACCTTGTATGAATTTAATAATATCTTTAATACTATATGATTTTTTCACTCTACAAAAATCAGAGATATTTAACTATATATACTCCACATAATAAGTAATATCACTACTCGTATGGATATTCACTAATCTAAGTTAGATAGGAAAGCTGTCCTTATATATACTATTACTCATGATTATATAATAAATGATCCCCATGTTTAAAACCCCAGTATGCAATGTATCCTAAACCATATTGAGTGTTATATTAAATATAAGGTTGGTTCTTCTTAATTATAATTATCACTCCTATGACTGATAATATAAAGTATCATCATGATACGTATTCATTATATTATAAGATATAGTATTATATATATATATCTTATCATTCAAGAACAGTAGTTGATTACTAACGACTGTTATGGTATATCTATAATTAGGAGGATTGCACTTATATATAATATATATAGTATATATATATATATATATATATATATATATATATATATTATAGTTTTTACAGATTCCGGTTTTTAAGAATGATACAAAGTTGCCATGACTTCTAAGCTCTAACTTTAAGGTAAAAAAAAATGCTTTGTTCTTGTTCATAGGCGCGGCTATAGGCGCAGAGAATTGGCTGTGCGCCTTTGCTTAGTTCGCCTTTTTAAAAATTGTTGCGCCTATGCGCCTTATGCGCTTACGAATTGATAGTGCGCCAAAGGCGCATAGGCGCAACTCGGTGGCGCAACGCCCATCTCGATATATATACCCTGACTAATATATAACACCTACCTTGGACTTTCATGATTTGTATCCACACGATTATCCCTTAAAGTTCCAGTATCCTTCGGTCATTTGCCCTCCTTCATCCAGATCACCCGATGGATTCGTGAAGGAAACGATAGAAGTAGAACTCCATGCTCCCCCGACTTCCGAGAGGGTACTGGTGGACCAGGAATCCGTTACCAATATGGAAATTTATATTATATATAATACCCTATACCTATACGGTTTTTCCCTTTTATACTATATATATATTATTATTGATTTTCTGGCAGTGTACATATAACATGTCTTTTCATGGGTAGCAAATAGTTAGGGCCTAGTTTACGGGCACGAGTGGATCAAGCTAATCAGTGTAGGGCTACTTTTCGGCACGTGAGTCAACGAGCCCCCTAAAATGGAGTATTTACACTTTTTAGGGGGCTCGAGCGGATGGGGCGGAGGGAGGGGACGTTTCAATATCGCCGGAGGGATGTCGGAGGAAATACCCCCGCGACACCAATAGACCAAAGAGCGGGGGGTTTCCGGAGACCATCCCCGGAGGGGGTAGATTAGTACCCCCCCCCGTAGTCCACCGCATATAGCCAGGCAGAGCAGACGCCCACCTAGACTCTGATGGGGCAGGACTATATACCGTGACTATTTTCACGGTTCTTTACCGGTCGATAATAGAAACCCTTAACCCAGCACAGAGAGAGATCCATAGAAGAGTCCTCGACACAAAACACTAGTATCTGCGTATATATATCATTGTGACTTCTAGATGCGACCAAACAATCTGTTCGTACGTGATGAGTGTATGAAACTATTCGAGAGAATATACTTATCGTTGCGCTTCAACATCATTCTATGAGATTTTACCTATATATAATATACTACCAACCTATCGGTTTTGGACAGATTCGCCGACGATTTTTTCATCCCCGTTGTCACTTGTTCCGGAACCACCTCAAATAATAGGTGAGGTCTTCGGAAATCCCGAGGATATATCATTGGACCATAGTAATTATACTCTCGTATATGAAGAAGAAATACCCCCATCTTTGCCTTC
This sequence comes from Trachelipus rathkii, assembly GCA_015478945.1. Classification (NCBI taxonomy): domain Eukaryota; kingdom Metazoa; phylum Arthropoda; class Malacostraca; order Isopoda; family Trachelipodidae; genus Trachelipus; species Trachelipus rathkii. The sequence goes on from JABUQX010069161.1 coordinate 5,568, forward strand.
ACGACCCTTTACTAGAAGTATGGGTCAGGTGCAAGATCTTAAACATGTCCTAACAACTGCATTAGAATATGTGCGCCGGAAGAAGAGGCGGTCTAATCTATGAAAATGAATTCTTCAAGATTCCATATAATTCCCCTTAAAAATTCCTCTCAAGGGAAAAATTCCTCTCCAAGGAAAATTCCCCTTGATAAAGAATTTTTTATTATTGATAAATAAATCTTTTTTTTTAGCAAGATTTTTTTCTTTGATAAATTGGGTGCTTGTGGAATTCTAAATAAATTTAAATCTAAATAGATTTAAAATACTTTGTAATAAAAGATGATCTTTATATGCACTCTGATGGTTGGCGTAAGATGTAATATTGCATGTTGCATGATGCAATGGTATTAAAAAATTGTTTCAAGTTAGTATCATCATACCAATTCTTGTACTAATAACTTTTATTTTTTTTGGTGCACCACTTCTATTCCCCACACCTTTTTACACACGACACCATGTGAGAAATTGCTTATTAGCTTAACTTATTATAGTGTTCATGCTATTGCATGAAACAATTAACGTGTTAGTGTTAATGCTTTTGCATGAAATATTTAAAGAATGTTGCTTAGTGTTTATGCTTTCGCGAAACAATTGTGGTGTTAATAGCGTAATAAGTGCCAATTACCGTACCGCATTGAAAAGCGGACTTTGGAAAAAAGGATAATCAATATCTGAAGACTATTCGACATATGCGCCAGCATAGCAAGAAAAAAGGATAATCAATATTCTATCATGGAACAGATAGATCGCACGCACCATAAAGGGATGCTTATTGCTTCTGTACTTCTGTGAACTCTGTGATTTTTAAAGTGATAGATTCAATGCTTTATTAACGCTTCTGTGTTTTGTGCATTGCTTTATTATATTTTGTTGTTATCTTTCTAGAGTGTGGTAAACAATCAACCTTATTAAACTTATGAATTTTATATCGTAAATTGTCAAACATTATTCTTGTGTGTAATTATTCTGGGTAACTATTGCATATTACATGGCTATATAAATTTGTAAGAAATCCTTGTAAAAGAAAGTTATTATATTGTGCGTAGCACTTAGAATATTTTTGAAATTCATTTAAATTTTTATGCATTCTCACATAACCTGCAAGCTTGCAAACCACCCTCAGTTTTTCTTTTTCACTCTTAAAGTGAAAAACTTAAAATGAGGTGGGGCCCAAGTTTAGTGGGGAAGGATGTAATGGGGATTACATTCATTCATACCCCCGGTTAATCATTAAGATAAGAGAATGGTAATTCTTAATTTATGGTCATTCACAATGGTATAAAATTGTGAATATTCTCTAATTATTGGGTTTTATTTACTTAATTATGTTCCAATTTAAAATAATATACAATTATTATATAATATGTATATGTTTTCTTTTCTAGTGAATAATATTCCTTATATATTAATTTCATTTGTATTTGCTTAAACTCATGAACTCATAAGTTTCCCATTTCTCAATTTGTTAATTTTATTGGGAACTAAACTTTAATTTATGCCATTTTTGGATTATAGTTCAGGTTAGTGCTTTTAGTATTTCATTACCTAAACTTTCAATAATTATTGTTATGTGCTAATAATGCTAAATAATATGAAATGCGTTAAAGGAGTAAGAATATAAAAGCAAATGTAAATGTTTATGCAGGTCAAGGGACAGTCATCTGCACGTCTCAACTTGCAAGCAAAAACCCCATACAGATTTCCTAATCAGATAGGGGTAAGCTCATTAACTTTAATGTATGGTTGCATGGCATGACATTTATAATTATATTCCCTTTTCCCCTTTAAATGTAGAATCATCTCTCAATATGAAATATCCCCTTCTTAACTTATCCCCTAAGTAAATTCTTATCATAGTAAATTTAAGCTCCTAAAGCAAATTCCCTTAAACTATTTAAATATTAAATTTAACTTAACTTTAAACCAACTGTGATGGAACCTAATTTAGTTTTCATTTCATTTCCATTACAGGTTTTTGCCTTCGGCACCATTTTTGTTTTGGACTGAATTTTATTGCTGGGACGCAATTTTTGTTTCTGGAATATTTTTGTTTTGGGCTCAAAGCCCTGATCATTTTTGCCTTGGCTTTTCTTTGATATTTTATGGATTATGTCCCCTTGCTTGCTCTTGGATAACTTTTACTTGAAAGCCAATTTTGCCCTTTTTCTTTTGACCTGATGTATACAAATAACCAAAGTACTATGTAGGCCCTAACTGCAAATCGTTCATGCAACCGAAAAGCTTATATGGGTCTATTGTCTTCATTAATAAATTAAAGTTAAGTAATAAATAAATATAATAATCTGTAATCATAGGTATATTCTGTTTAATGAAATAACCATAATCGTAAAATAATCTAAGTAAATAACGTATGAAGTTACTTTTATAATTGCCCCTATTTACTTATATAAACCCACACACCTGAGTCAATTCCGCTCCACCATTCGTAACTGTCGCCTTAATTCGTATTTTGTAAATACTCACATTGTTGTATATCGCGGACTTCTGTGTCCATAAAGTGGTAAAATTATCCCAATTAGTATTTCTATTTCCGGCTCTGTGGAGAAATGTACTCCAAGACTGGAAATAGGATTGGAACGTGTTTATTACTTTACACTATATTCGTAATTGTTCGTAATTTTATATTACATTTGCCTAATAAATATACTCTTAAATTAAATACTTAAGTTATTCCTATATTTGAGTTATAAATAAATATAGATTTTTACTCTCTTTTGCTATCCCTTGGTTATTTTCTTGGTGATAAATAAATATTGAAAGGTTAAAAGGTTATTTACACACATTATTTAAATTTCCCCCCATCCATCTTTTATAAGTTCACACATATCCCGACTGACCTTTCACACATCCAACATCATTACAAATGTGCACCCTCATGAATAGATAGGCAGTAGTGTCCAGAACATTGATGGAACCCCCGCTAGAAAAGTATGTAGTCTGATGCCTCCCATCGAAAAAGAATAAAACAGAGGAAGTGCTCATTACCAAGGAGAGGTTAACTAAAGATCACCCAGAGGTTAGTTTTCCTCTAATTCATCCCCTTTTTCCCTTTTCTCTTTTTCTTTTATTCTTTTTTAATTTATATGGCTAATCATAAAGTTCCAATAATCTTTTTGGACATTTGCGGAGATCAAGAGTAACTAAGTGACTGCCAATTCATTGTTTTTGAACATTATTAGTCCGTCCAATAATTTCATCTCTTAGACAGCATTATCCTTGTCTTTCTTATATATATATATATATATATATATATATATATATATATATATATATATATATATATATATATATATATATATATATATATAATTAGTGGATGGCCACCGGAGAGTCATTTTGGCCGGAGGCCGGAAGAGCCGGAGGCCGGAGAAAATTGAAAATTTTAATTCCCCGGCGGAGGCCCGGGTCTCCGCCGGAGAATGAAATTTCCATTTATACTTACCTTATATATATATTATAATATATATATTATATATATATATATATATATATATATATATATATACTTAATATATATATATATAATAATATATAATATATGATATTATATATAATATATATATATATTATATAGGTATATTAATTATAATATATATATATATATATATAATATATAATATATTAATATATATATATTATATATATATATTTATATAATTAATATTATTTATATATAATAATATAATAATATATATATATTATTATTATATATATAATATATTATATATAATATATATATATATATATATAGTATATATATTATATATAATATATATTAATATATCATATATAATATTGAAGTATTAGATACTAAACTTATAGTCACAATTTATCATGCCTAACTCACTTTATCTTTATACTCATTCTTTTCTTGTATCATTTACCGAGGATTACTACTACATAGTTAAACTAATATATATATATATAAGAGAAATTACACTCCTTGAAGAGGGCTAATATAACCCTTGAGATGTGAAGCTATTTAATGTATAATAATATATAAAAAAAGTTACTTAAATTTAAATATTAATTTACCTGCTAAATAAACAGCGACTCGCGTTTTCGTTAAATAGGACAGGGAAATATATTGAGCTGATTTATACATAGTAATAGTCGTGTGTGATGAGGAAAGAGCTCATGAGAAGAATCGAACCTCCTATTAAAGAGAAAAATTAGTGATTGGCATCGGAAAAGTAATCAACTTATATCTCTCTATTAATGAGATGATGAAACAGATTGACTCTACAATGAGGGTAGCTTGCTTTAGTTAGTTGCCAAATCTATTAGTGAGCTCTATTTGTTTGAAAACATATTTTATATTTCTTAAAACATAAAAAAAATATAAAAAATAAAATATGAAATATAAAAAGACA
>JABUQX010069161.1:15000-27500 GCA_015478945.1 Trachelipus rathkii
CAGCAAATATTGAGCATCTTTTAAATTACGAGGGACGAACACGTTTCTGTTCCTTAAGTTAGTTCTTTGGGAGAGTGGTTTTGCTATGAGTCCAGCCAGTTTTTCAATATAATTATCATAGGTTTTTGGTTCGTCTGGGAGAGAAGGGTCTATCAAGCCGTCAGGAATGTTTATATCTTGCCCGAACATCAATTTGCTGGGGCAGATGCCGGATTCTGAGATAGGGGCGAGCCGGATTGCGAATAAAACGAAGGGTAATACGTCTAACCACCCTTGACTCTCCATGCCTGGCTCAGCTAGCATGGTTCTTAAACTGGTTAGAATCATCTTATGAGTTACCTCTACCTTGGAGTTTGAGAATGGAGCGTAGCTCGCGGTAGTTATATGTGTTATTCCTAGCAGTTTACAGACACTTTCAAATAAATGTGATGTGAAATTTCCACCTTTATCTGTGATGAGATGGCTTGGAACTCCACACATCGGGATTAGCTGATTTATTAATGTTTTAACGATGGTTTCTTTCGTGATATCCTTGAGGGGAAAGGCCCACACATAATGGGAGTACCTATCAATGAGGGTTAATAAATACTTGTATCCTCTACACACTGGTAATTTCAATATGTCACAGTTTAAATCTTGAAATTTGTATGTAACTTCTTTATATTTTCCGTAAATAGGGTTTATGCTCCGTCCGGTCTTGTTTATTTGACATTGAGGACAGCTTATTACAAGTGCTTTCACTCTCTTATGCATGTTGCGGAACACGAACTCAGTTTTCATCGCGGTAAGACAGCGCGAAATCCCGAGGTGTCCTTGAAAGTGAGTCATTCGTATAATATCGTCTATATGTTGTTCAGGGAGAATGACTCTGGCATAATTCAATGAGGTATCAACAAAGAGTGAGACTTCCTTCTTCTTGAACCAAAAGGGTTGTTTCTTTATGATCAAGGAACTTTTCTCTTTATTTTTAAGTAATGAATTAATGTATTCATCTTCTAACTGGTCTTTACTAATTGCAGCGTAGTCAACTTCTTTCCTGAAGCGTTTTATTAAGTCAATATGAGTTTCATTACATCGCTGAATTAAATTTATTCGTGTATTTTCAGTAAGTATATCATTTATTTCATCTAACTTTTTAGTTGGCGATTTTTCATTCATTTTTAGTAATTCTTTTTCTTCCATTTCAATCCTCTCTTTCATTCTCAACCCTTTGGGTTTTAAAGTCCCTTTTTTCTCAGGGGAAATATTTAAGGAATTTCTTTTGTTTACAATCTGAGTATTTAAAAGGTCTACCTTTTTACCCTTCATTGGACTGCTAACCGCGGCACGAGTGTGGTTTTGTTTTATTACCCTCTGATAATGGGCTTTGAGTTTTGGAGAAAGTTCTTCATATTTGTAGGTGGTTGTAAAATTTGAGCACGACTCCACGTGGACTGTGGGAACTTCGCTCTGATTGGCTAATGTGCTGAAATGAGGACCAATCACAGTGTTCGTAGGTGCAGATGTGATTTCTGATATTTCTGCTGCTTCAGGAGTTTCATTTTCCTTGTTATTTGGATCCTCATTATTTATATCATTTCTTAACAAATACTCTTCTAAGGGATTTTTCTTTTTTGTTATCAATTTGAAAGAAACTTTGTAACTAGTTAATAAATTCAGACTTCTAATTTCCCGAATATTGAAGTTTTTATCGTCGTTTGTTCTTTTATATTTGTTTATAAGTTCCCGGCAGTTGGTTTCTATATCAATATTTTTATTTGTGAGGAGATAGCCGTACTTTTTGAAGACTTTTGTTAAGCAGACTAATAAGCGATTGGCTTCGTCATAATTTCTTTCGGTAGGGGACAAGAGTGAACTATAAAAGGCAATCGGAAGGTGGTCTGTGCCAGTAGCGGATAAAATAACAGCAGCTGCAGATACCTTTGTGGTATGTATGATAATTATGTAATTAGAAGAGGTACCGGGATAAGTGAGTACAGAAGCATTTTCAACAGCATTTTTAATATTTTTGAAAGCTTTATCTGCAGTTGAATTCCAGCAGACGCGGCGATTTGAGTAAGGTTTCCCTTTTAAAAATAGATTTAGGGGCGCTGTTATTTCAGAAAATAATGGGACGCTGCTTCGATAGAAACTAACGCGTCCGAGGAAAGATCTTAATTCTTTGATGGTTCGAGGCTTTGGGGTGTTTAAAATATCCCCAATTTTATCATGATTAGGTCTGATGCCGCTTGCATTTACAGTATAACCCAAATAATTAATCTCGCTCTGGGCTATTTGGCATTTTGCGGGATTTAAGCTTATGTGCAGATAACTTAACCTCTTCAACACCTTCTCCAGGAGAATTTTGTGCTCTTCTTCGGTCTTAGTGTGAATCAAAACGTCATCCATGTAGGCCTGAGTATTTGGTAGGCCCTGTAGGACTGTATCAATGTAAGATTGAAAGATAAAGGGAGATGACACATAACCCATGGGAAGATTTTGGTAGATAAAAGAGCCTATATTGGAAGTGATGGTAAAGTACTTTTGTGAGTCTGGGGCTAATGGCACTGAGTAAAATGCCTGCGTCACATCAAGTTTAGTGAATAGACGACTCCCCTGCAGTTTGATATTGCCATCTTGCAGGATGCGGGAATTCCATAAGACCTCCTACCTCAAGCTCCTTTTGTTCAGATTCTCTGAAATCGAGAGATTATTCTGACCCGATTTCCGCTTTTCTGAAGTACACTCATAGGGAAAGACCAGGGAGAGTGGCCGCGTCGGAGGACTCCTGTAGCTACGAGGTTGTCCAGTTCTGCTTTTGTTTGAGCATAAAGTTTATGGGGGACCCTTCTTGGCTTAAGGGAGATGGGAAATATATAATATATATTTATACTATAGTAATATATAATATATATATATTATATATATGATATACAATATATATATATACATATATATATTATATATATATATATATATATATTATAATATATATATATATATATATATATATATATATACAATCGCCGTGCTAGAAATATACCTCTCCATTTGGCTTATGGTGTTAGGGTCTCCCATGACATTTCTCATACCATGACTTGCCTCAGTCCCACCATTTCCTAGATATAGGCCTAACACTAAATGAAATAATTGTTTTTTTTTTTTCCTTATATTTATTCAGTGCAATCTTTCGAGCCTCACCCTCTAATTTGGCATATTTATTGCCCCTATGAGTAACATAGTGTCGATGTGCATTGTTTTTCTTTATTTGTAGAAAATACGATATCCTGAGGAAGCAATTCATAAAAGAGTGCAATTCTTATTCATCCTTAAAAACTAATTTCTTCTTGCACAATTCTTTTTTACTTTTTTTGACATGATAAACTGGAAAATCAAAAATTAATTGCGATATAAATTATTGATGATAATAAGCAGAGCATCAACATAATCGAAGCAAAAAGCAGAAATTGATAAATAGACACATGCTTATGCAAAACCACTGTGGTCAATTTACTTACTGGTTAGTTGCACCAGGTAGCTCAGTGGTAAAGCAATCGCCCAACAAAGCGAGAGACGTTTCGATACGGGTCTGGTGGGAGAATGAGAGTAATTCTCTCTTCAGGCATAGCTTAGTTTTACCCTGATGTAAAATGAGTACACCCCTCCTTGAATAGGGCTCTGACCTTGAGCTGTAGTGTTATCTGTATATAAAAAACTAAAGAATGCAATTGGCGCAAACTACACATTTCGTAAAGATGTGTTAATTTTTTTTATTTTTACGTTTGTATGTGGTTTGTAAATTTGGTTGTGAATGATTTATAAAATTAGATATATTTCGTTTTTATTCGGAACGATGCATTATGTCATTAAGTAATAATTAGTTTGTAAAAGTTCACCAACTATATCCTGTTATGCATTATCATAAGTGTTTCATAACTAATTGGAATTTACGTATCTTATCAAGATAAGCCTTAGAAGACCATACTTAATGACCCAAAATTCCGCAGGATCTAACACCTTGCTCTAGGATCTCGCATACCATATCTACTGTGATGTAAGAAGTAGGGTCGCGGAGCTGGAACCAGGGCGGAAGCTGGAACCGCAAGGGTGGATGAATTTGGAGAAGGAGCAAAAAAAAAAAATATATATATTTTTAGTGGATTCAAAACTTGTAGCAAATACAATTTTTACCAATACAATAAATGGATCCAGTGCGAAGACGGAGCCGGAATCGTATAATTTTAAAATAGAAAATTCTCTTTTTCGCATATGTTAATTTTTTTTTTATTATTCACAATTTCAGGACGGGACAAAAATTTATTCACTTCATTTTCGACCTATTTTAGAGGAAGAATAACCCTGCGAAGTAACAAGATTAAAAAATTTATATTAAATATTTTAAAATAACAATAATAATAATAATAATAATAATAATAATAATAATAATAATAATAATAATAATAATAATAATAATAATAATAATAATAATAATAATAATAATAATAATAATAATAATAATTTTTATCATTTTTGGGCAGAAAATATAATTTAAAAGAAAGTTGCTTCAAAATTCTTTCAAAAATAAATGGGGGCAGGGGGGAGGGGAGGAGGAATCCTCCATTTCAGCGCCTTGAACATGCAAAGTTTGTAAAGCTTCTTTCTACTTCTGAGAAAAGGCGTTCCTAAGATCCCTCATTGGCCACACACTTCCTTTAATTTTAATATTGGTGAAAAATTATGTAACCTTGAAGATGCTTGTAAGGGAAGAATCCCAAGATTATTTCCCCCATCTGATGGTGGGGGTTGGGGCTGCTGAGAAACTATGATGCAAGGTTGATTCTCCTAATTAATTTCTATAACATTCACAGTCTCTATTCTAATTTCCACATTTTTGAACACCTCTACCATTTCCTATAGACTTCACCTCCTCTTCTTCTTAACTTAACTCTTCCTCAACTTTTATCTAAAGAAGAATTGTGTGTTTAACATTTATAAATACTTTCCTTAGGAGATTTCTACTGTTTATACTGGTTATAGTATAAAAGAGGACTTTACTTTGCAGTCTGCACAGGAATAAGAATGTATAACCTACATGTAAGATTGCCATGAGGTGTATTTCAAAGACATAACGAAACCATATGTGATACACACTTCTTATATACCGTACATTAAAAACATTCAAACAAAAAATAAAATAATCCTTTAATAATATGAAATCTATATTTCATCTAAAATGTCATAGTCATTTATACTATTCCTAGCCATATGGTTTATATTTCATCTGCATCTGTGTCATATGCTAGTTAAACATTTTCACCCCCTACACTTTATGAATTTTGAAAAATGACAAACTTGTATACACTTTGCTAATAGGCACACATACCAAATATAATTCAAACAATAACTTGTTACAATGTTCTTACCTTTTCCATCCGTAGCATATCTCCTGCTGTAGGTGCAAACTCCCTACGTATAACGACGAGGTCTTCTGTAGTCACCATACGTTGCTTAGAATTAACAAGTATTACAGCAAACAATCTCCCATGTGTTTTTGATACTATCTGTTTGTTAACTTTACCAATAATTTCTATAAGAGAAATATATATATATATGTATATATATTATATTATATATAGTATATTATTATATATATTATATATAGTATATATATAGAAATATTTATTATATATATATATATAACTATACTATATATATAATATTAATATATATATATATATATATATATATATATATAATATCATCACCCGCCTCTTCCACAAGACTGATGGTAATGGTGGCGTAACATGGCACTGGGAAACAGAAAGTAGTTGAAGAATAAGCGCAAGTCGAAAAGAAAGCCGGCCCAGCCTTACTGCCCCCTTTATACTAGAACTAGTCGCAGTCATAAAAATCCACCCTAGAGCTTCATGGGACAGCGATGGACCCTCACTATGGCATCTCGTCAATGTGGGGTTTATCCCTTGGCCGAGGTGGGCCACAACCATACCCCCTTCACCAAAATCCCGCATTCTACTCTATTATGACATCTTTCATTCTTGCTCTGCAACTCACATTTCTCTCCTCCAGACATCCTTTTACCTAGACTCATCTCACTTTTTTCTTCAGTCTTCCCAGACCGGTCCGATTCCAGCACACTCCACACTATATATCCACGTTAACCAACAGACTATCAATCCTAACTTATCGCATATGACCAAACACATCTGCAATGTACTTTAATTTTATTCTCACATACTCTTTCTTCAACTCCCTAATGCGTTCATCCTCATTTTATCATTCTTCTCCACACCTAACATCGTCCCTAAGATTGTCCCATCTTGAACACATTGAAACTTTAGCTCTCTATGTCCTTTATTCCAGACCATAGTCTTTTTTCACTGTCTATAACATTACATAGGTAAACAACATAACCCTCAAAACTTAGTCCCTTTAATCCACCAAAGATTTAATTGCACCAGCCCCTTCCTACCATTCACAACCTTCCTACTACACACTGCATCATCTGTTCCCCTTTTCATCCACATATATCCTAAATATTTAAAACTCAGACACTTTTTCCAGCTGTTCACCATCCAAAATAACTTCACATCGAGGACTGCTCGCGTACCACCACTAGGGTTGGGAAAGGAAAAAACAAGGCTCGTTTTTTTCGAAAAAAAAAACGGTTTTTTTATAATGAAAAAAAAAAAAAACCCTGAAAAAAACAAGTAAAAAATTTGTTTTTTTTTTCGTTTTTACAATAAGTTGTGGAATTTACATGTTTGAACAATTATATTATAAGTTTCAAGCAAATTATGCTCTAAATTTGGGACATTTTTTGGTTCCATTTTCCTACAAGGAGGTGGAAGCCCTTGAGTTTGTGTTCAAAAATTTTATGTGGGTTTTCCATATTTTTTATTTTATATTCAATTTTGAATATCATAATATTTTGTTTGTGGCGTCATTAATGTTTTCTTGCTCTGTTTCAGCTTTCAGTAACATTTTTATCAATTATTTAATCAGATTTTAGAAATGCCACGTGCAAAAAGTCGTGTGACTGTAGTTTTTAAAAAAAATAAAAGTAAATTAAATTAAATTAATTAAATGTGGCTGATCACGCTGAAATCGAGCCAGTGATATGAGCTTGACAGTAGTCAGTACTCAGTAGTAACTGGGGTCTGGGGAGTGGGGACTAGTGATTAGAAATCAAAAGTTGATATGCCAAAGTCAAATATTTAATTTAGTCATCCACTCATCCTCTTTCATTTACAGTCTTGGTATATTTTAAGTTTCATATTTTGTTTTATTCATTTGCCTCCCTTAAGTCATTTTGAGTTTTTGGTCATTCAGCACTTATTCTATATAAATTATAATATGCATTGGATGTTTTTTAATAGTAATTATAAATATGATTAATATGATACAGAAATGTAAAATACCATAGTTAAATTTAAGTAAGTAGAAGCCTAACAAAACCAGCAGTCTGCAGACTACAACCTACTGTAAATTGTAACGAAAACATAATTGATAAAATATAAGAGAAAGGTAGTTCTGCTATTTTTATAAAATAAAATTTTATAATGGAATGTTTGTTCAATTTCAAGTATCCTTATATTTTGAAAAACGAAAATACTCAAATGAAATATTAATTAGCCCTCTTAATATTTTAAAATACATTTAACTGGAAAAAAACGCAAAAAACATGAAAAAAACAGGTTTTTTTCTTGAAAAAAACGTTTTTTTTCCCCAACCCTACTCACAACCATAACCTTACTCTTATCTACGTTTACTTTCAAACCCCTCCTTTTACACACCCTGCCAAATCCCTCTACCAATCCTCTCAAACTCTCTTCGATTCGTTACAACAAAAACCAAATTTTCATCGCACAATAATATAATAGGTAGGCACTCTCGCACCTCCATTCATCTCCATCATTCTAACACCTTCCCTTTGCCCACCCACACCTCTATAAAACTTTGCACACTTTCAATGCTGTGTTATTTGGGGCTTGTCCTACCATTGAATTGAACAGACTTGAGAACTTCCCTTAACTCTGGTGAAATTTGATGGGCCTTCAACAATTTCCCACTGAAAGAGACTATATATTATATATACGATATATATATATATATATATCATATATATAATATATATATATATATATATATATATAATATATATAATAATATGTAATATATATTATATATCTATATATATAATATATATATATATATATATATATATATATATTGGTGTTGGTGGTTAAGTTTTTAGTTAAAACTATCACCATTTGTGTTACGGGGGGGGTGTCTCCTTGGTTAATTCAATGTGTATATGGATGGGGGTTATGAAAGAAGAATCCGAGGTGGGGATGGCAGGAATGGTGTTAGAATAATGGAGAAAGGAAGAGAGAGTGGAGGGGGCCCTACCTATTGTATGCGGATTGATTTGTTCTGTTGTGGCGAGTCTGAAGGAGGGTTTTGGAGATTAATTGTGGAGAGATTTGGCAGGGTATGTAAACGGAGGGGTTTTGAAAGTAAACGTAGATAAGAGTAAGGTTATGGTTGTGAGTGAGGACAGTCCTCAGTGTGAGTTAAGTTTAGATGATGAGCAGCTGGAGCAAGTGTCCGAGTTTAAATAATAGGGTATGGGTTGGATGAGAAGGGAACGGATGATTTTTTGCAGAGTGTAGTACGGATAAGTTTGTGAATGGAGGGCAGGACGTGGCTGGTGCATTAAATCGTTGGTGAATGTAAAGGGACTAAGTCTTGAGCGCGCTAGAGTCTTACATGAGGGTATGTTGTTACCTGTGTTAATGTATATAGAAGTGAGACTATGGTCTGAAATAAGAGTATAGATCTTAAAGTTCAATGTGTTCAGATGGAAATCTTAGGGGCATGCTAGGTGTGAAAAGAATTAATAAAGTGAGGAATGAACGTATTAGAGAGTGGTGTGGTGTGAAGAAAGGGGTAAATGAGAGAATAAATGAAGGTATGTTGAGATGGTTTGGTCATGTGGAAAGGATGAATGAAAGTTCGGTTGGTTAAGCGGATGTATAGTGGCCAGTGTGTGTTTGGAACCGACCGGCTGGGAGACCGAAGAAAAAGTGGATTGAATCGGTGAACGAATGTCTGAAGGAGAGAAATGTGAGTTTGGCAGAGGCGAGAATAAAGGTGCATGATAGGAGAGAATGGCGGGGTTTTGTATGGGGGCATGGTTTGGCCCACCTGGGCAGGGATGGAACCTACATTGACGATTTACATAGTGAGGGTCCGTCGCGGTCCTAATGATGCTCTAGGGTGGATTTTCCGTCTGTGACAAGCTCTCACTAATTAATGGTACAGAGGGGGCAGTTAGGGCTTGGCTTTCTTTTCGACGTTTGTCATGTTTTCCTACTCTGCTTTTCTTTCCCGATGCTTGTACAGCACCTTTCCCCCCCCAATATTGGGGCAAAGAGGAAGGTGAAGAAAAGAAAGAAAGAAAGAATATATATATATATACTAATATATATAGTATATATATATATATATATCTATATACTATATATATATTATATTATATTATATATATATATATATATATTATATATTTATATATATATATATATATTATTCAGACTTATTCTATATAAATATAATATATACAACCGGAAGGGTGTATTTGATTCTCATAGTGGTGTTATGTCTTGTTAACTTGGGCATGGCATAGCTGTGAGAACCAATGCAGATGGGTCTTTTGTGTGAACCTCGACCTCAGCACGTGTATGTGCATATTGTTAGCATTCGTGGCATTAGGAATTTTACCACATTGCACTTTCTTTCACGCTTATTCTCTCTTTTCCCCTCCCCAAACAAAATTTTTTTTTTTTCCATAAATTTTCATTCTTTCAATCCACCCTCTTATTATAGACATCCCTACTACTCATATCCCTATGTGCTCGGGGAGAAAGAATTGCCCGCTCGAATGTCCCTGCGTGTCGTAGAAGCCCGACTAAGGACGGGGGTAGTTTGGGTTTGGCGCCTCACTACACCTATACTCTTTTGCTAGAATGCTAATGCCATTGCCTCGGAGGATGGGTCGTGAATCGCCGTAACGACGTTCTAATCTTCGGCGAAATTGTTACGAATCGTATGGGTACATGGAATGTCCAGTAGGAATAAATGTTGAGCGAGAAGAAGGAGAGAGGTTGATGGATGTTATTTAGAAAGGGCAAATTGATTTGCTTGAGCCTGTGACTGAAACAAAGATGAAGAAACGGGTTGAATTTAAAGTGTGTGGTGTGAAATGTTTGTGTGCTGGTGTGGAAATGAATGAGAGAGGGAGAGAAGGAGTTGCCACTTTTGATGAGTGACCTGTGTACAAAGCTATGGTAGACTTTGTGTGTGTGAGTCCTCGAATTCTAATGGTTTAAATTTAAGTTTGAAAAGGTCAAGGCATGTGTGGTTGTGAGGTATGGTCCATCTGAGGGAACCGTTGTAGGAGAGTATGATTTTTTTGGGATAATCTGAAAGATGCTCTGGATGGGTGAGTAGGAGCTTCAAGATGATAGTGTTGGGGGACCGCTGAAATGGTTGGATAGGTGATAAAAAGGGATGGTATAACAGGTGGTTTTGGGGTGGCGGGACAAGAAAATGAGATGGTAGGAAGGTGATTGATTTCTGTGAAGAGAGAGGTCTGTGTGTAAGTAATAACTTTTTAAACCAAGAGTATCCATAAGTATACCTAGAGTTGGTGTAGGTAGAGATGGTATCGAAGGGTGAAAAGTATGATTGATTTTGTGTTGGTGAAGAAAGGGATGTTGAAGTTAAATGTGTTTGGATTTAAATCAGTGAGGGGGTATAGGAATGGGATTATCGGATCCATTATATTGTTCTATGTAAAATTTAAGTTAGTGGGGGCCTTGATGGAGAGGAGTGTGATACGAAAGGAAGTAGGCAAAATTAAGAGTGAGAAGTTAAGTGACAAAGGCAATAAGGATAAGTATGTAAGAGAACGCTTGCTAAGTAAATCGTTGAATGTGAACGAGTTGATACTGAGCAAATCTGGGGGCAAATGAAGGTAGCAATTTGTTTGTAGTGCAAAGGAAGTGTATGTGATGTGCTAAAGTAGGAAGTAAGAATGTTCACAGTGAGTTGGTTGAATGAAGAGGTGATGAAAGCGGTAAAGGTAAAAAAAGAAGCGTGGTTGAATTTACTAAAAGCAAATGATGAGTTTCAAAAAGAAAGATGCTTGGAATTATATAAGGAGAAAAAGAGGAAGACTAAAGGGTGCATACGTAGGAGAAAACAAGAGGTAAATGAACAGTTTGGAAGAGGATGAATGAGGACATACAATGGGAATACACGGAAGCTCTTCTTGGAAGGAACGCAAAAGTTAAGAATGAGAATCAAGGGGAATCTGCTTTAAATAATGAATAGGGATGGTGCTTTGTAACTGATGAAAATGGATGTGAGGGGAGTGTGGAAAGAACACTTCGAAAATCGGCATAACTATTACCAGTAATGATGAGGTGTTAGTGAATGGGTGTGGTTTTGATGGTGCAAGAAGGAATAGGTATTTTGGGGATGAGGTTATTAGTAAGGAGGAGGTAATGGTAGAGTGAGAGTTGAAGAATGGTAAATCTGCAGGTATAGATGAAATTACTAGTGAAATGATCAGAGACCTGTGGATTGATTGATTGGATTTGGAAGTTGGGTAATAAAGCGTTTATGGAGGGCATAGTTCCAAGGGATTGGAGGAGAGCGGAAATAGTACCCTTATATAAGGGTAAGGGAGAATAAAGGGAACTGTAGAAATTTAATAGGGAATAAGTTTATTGAGTGTTGTAGGGAAAGGTATATTGCTGGTATTTTGTTGAAAGAGTGCGTCGAGTGACTGAGGGATTGGTTGGTGAAGAACAAGGTGCGTTTTAGGAGTGGTAGAAGGATGTGTGGATCAATCTTTACATGAAACAAATGATTGAGAAATGAGGAAGAAGCAAGAATAAATTAATATATTAGGTATTTACAACAGGCGATATGATAAGAGTTTAATAAAGGGAAGCTTATGGCAGGTATTAGTGATATATAGTGTTGGTGGTAGGCTTCCCTGAATGGAATCAAAAGTATTGTATGACGATAGTGAAGCCGTGTGTAAGATAAATTGGTGTCAATGGTGATGTGGTTAAGGAGTTAATAGCGGAGTGAGATAGGGTTGTGTTATGTCTCCTTTATTTAATTGTATATGGATGGGGTTATGAACGAATTCGAGGTGGGGATGGCAGAAATGGTGTTAGAATGATGGAGAATGGGAGAGAGTGGAAGGGTGCCCTACCTATTAATATCGGATGATTTGGTTTCTGTGTGGCGAATTGCAGAGAGTTTGAGAAGACATTGGTAGAGAGATTTGGCAGGGGTAGTGGTTAAAAGGAGGGGTTTGAAAAGTAAACGTATGATTAAGAGTAGGTTAATGGTTGTGGTAGAGGGACAGTCCCATCAGAGTGAGTTAATGTAGATGATGACCAGCTGGAGGAAAGTGTCTG
>JABUQX010069161.1:30000-46622 GCA_015478945.1 Trachelipus rathkii
TCTCTCTCTCTGTCTCTCTCTCTCCTCTCTCTTCTCTCTCTCTCTCTTCTCTCTCGGTCTCTCTCTCTCTCTCTCTTCTCTCTCTCTGCTCTCTCTCTCTCTACTCTCTCTCCTCTCTCTCTCTTCTTCTCCCTCTCTCTCCTCTCTCCTCCTCTCTCTCTCTCTTCCTTCTCTCTCTCTCTTCTCTCTCCTCTCTTCTCTCTCTCTCTCTCTCTCCTCTCTTCTCTCTCTCTCTCTCTCTCTCTCTCTCTCCTCTCTCTCTCTCTCTCTCTCTCTCTCTCCTCTCTCTCTCTCTCCTCTCTCTACCTCTCTCTCTCTCTGTCTCTCTTCTCTCTCTCTCTCTCTTCATCTCTTCGCTCTCATCACGCTCGCTTTGCCGTCGGTCATTTCTAGATCTGCTTATTTATGGTAGGTGCGCCGTGTGCAGAGTTAGGGGAGCTGTATGGGCTCTGACTCTGGGTTCCGTGGCGGGTTTTTGGTTAGTGTGGGCGGGTGGCGCTATAACGATTTTTTCCATAAAATTTCAAACATTTTAAATTATTTGGTACAATCTTAAAATTGAGTTTTTTAACGGTATTTTTCAGCATTTGAAAAAATAATTGGTTTCATTGAAATGCAATTCAAAAAGCAGAAAGAAGAATTTATTAATTATATTTTTATGTGTCTAAAATTGACCGTTTTTTTAATGAAATTTCAATATTTGTTTTTATATACCAAATATTTCATTAGTTGTGAAAACCTGTTTTAATAAAAAATTTTAACTTCTAAAATTACGCTTTTTCTTAAATTTTCACATTACAAATTTAGAACTCTTAAAAGTACGATTTTTCCTAAATTTCAACATTTGAAATTATTTGGTAAATCTTAAAATTGAGTTTTTAACGGTATTTTCAGCATTTGAAAAACCTATGTTTTTCTATCAACAAATTTCCAAAGCCTCAACATTTTATAATCTTTGTATTTACTGCAGATGTCTAAAATTGACGTTTTTTAATGAAATTTCAATATTTGTTTTTATATACCAAATATTTCATTAGTTGTGAAAACCTGTTTTAATAAAAAATTTTCATTGAAATGCAAATTCAAAAAGCTGAAAAGTGAATTTATTAATAGTTTTAGGTGTCTTAAATTGACGTTTTTTAATGAAATTTCAATATTTGTTTTTATATACCAAATATTTCATTTGTTGTGAAAACCTGATTTAATAAAAAATTTTAACTTTTAAAATTACGCTTTTTCTTAAGTTTTCACATTACAAATTTAGAACTCTTAAAAGTACGATTTTTCCTAAATTTCAACATTTGAAATTATTTGGTAAATCCTTAAATTGAGTTTTTAACGGTATTTTCAGCATTTGAAAAAATAATGTGTTTCATTGAAATGCAATTTCAAAAAGCAGAAAAAAAGAATTTATTAATAGTTTCAGGTGTCTTAAATTGACGTTTTTTAATGAAATTTCAATATTTGTTTTTATATACCAAATATTTCATTAGTTGTGAAAACCTGTTTTAATAAAAAAATTTAACTTCTAAAATTACGCTTTTTCTTAAATTTTCACATTACAAATTTAGAACTCTTAAAAGTACGATTTTTCCTAAATTTCAACATTTGAAATTATTTGGTAATTCTTAAAATTGAGTTTTTAACGGTATTTTCAGCATTTGAAAAAATAATGTGTTTCATTGAAATGCAATTTAAAAAAGCAGAAAAGAGAATTTATTAATAGTTTTAGGTGTCTTAAATTTACGTTTTTTAATGAAATTTCAATATTTGTTTTTAAATACCAAATATTTCATTAGTTGTGAAAACCTGTTTTAATAAAAAATTATAACTTCTAAAATTACGCTTTTTCTTAATTATCACATTATCAAAATTTGGAAAACTTTAAAAGTATGATGTTTTCTATATTCAACATTCTTGAAATTATTTGGTAATTCTTAAAATTGACTTTTTTTAACGGTATTTTCAGCATTTGAAAAAATAATGGTTCATTGAAAATGCAATTCTCAAAAAGCAGAAAAGCAAATTTAATAATAGTTTTTAGGTGTCTTAAAATTGACGTCTTTTAATGAAATTTTCAAAATTTGTTTTTAATATACCAAATTTTTTCAATTAGTTGTGAAAACCTGTTTTATAAAAAATTATAACTTCTAAAAAATTACGCTTTTTCTTATTTTCACATTACAAATTTGTCCTCTTTTAAAATAAACGGATTTTTCCTAAATTTCAACATTTGAAATTATTTGGTTATTCTTAAAATTGAGTTTTTAACTGGATTTTCAGCAATTGAAAAAATAATGTGTTTCGTTGAAATGCAATTTCAAAAAGCAGAAATGCGAATTTATTGGAAGTTTTAGGTGTCTTAATATGACGTTTTTTTTAATGAAATTCAATATTTGTTGTGAAACTCCTGTTTGTAATAAAATTTTAACTTTGAAAATTACGCTTTTTCTTAAATTTTCACATTACAAATTTAAAACTCCTAAAAGTACGATTTTTCCTAAATTTCAACATTTGAAACTATTTGGTAAATCTTAAAATTGAGTTTTTAACGGTATTTTCAGCATTTGAAAAAATAATGTGTTTCATTGAATAAGCAATTTCAAAAAGCAGAAAAGAGATTTATTAATTGTTTTAGTGTCTTAAATTTGATGTTTTTAATGACAGTTTTCAATATTGTGTTTTTAATATATCCAAATATTTCATAACTAGTTGTGAATAAACTGTTTTAATAAAAAATTTTAACTTCTGAAATTACGCTTTTGCTAAATTTTCACAATAAAATTAGAACTCTTAAAAGTACGATTTTCTAAATTTCAACATTTTGAAATTATTTGGTAATTCTTCAAATTGAGTTTTTAAACAGTATTTCAGATTTGAAAAATAATATGTTTCATTGAAATGCAATTTCAAAAAGCAGAAAAGCGAATTTATTAATAGTTTTAGGTGTCTTAAATTGACGTTTTTTAATGAAATTTCAATATTTGTTTTTATATACCAAATATTTCATTAGTTGTGAAAACCTGTTTTAATAAAAAATTAAAACTTCTAAAATTACGTTTTTTCTTAAATTTTCACATTCAATTTAGAACTCTTAAAAGTACGATTTTTTCGCCTAAATTTCAAACATTTGAAATTAATTTGGTAATTCTTAAAAATTGACTTTTTTTAACGGCATTTTCAGGGCATTTGAAAAATATGGTGTTTCATTGAAATGCAATTTCAAAAAGCAGAAAAGAGAATCTATTAATTGTTTTAGGTGCCTTAAATTGACGTTTTGTAATGAAATTTCAGTATTTGTTTTTATATACCAAATATTTCATTAGTTGTGAAAACCTGTTTAAATAAAAAAATTTTCATTGAAATGCAATTTCAAAAAGCAGAAAAGCGAGAATTTATTATAGTTTTAGGTGTCTTTAAATTGACGTTTTTTAATGAAATTTCAATATTTGTTTTTATATACCAAATATTTCATTAGTTGTGAAAACCTTTTTTAATAAAAAAATTTAACTTCTAAAATTACGCTTTTTCTTAAATTTTCACATTACAAATTCAGAACTCTTAAAAGTACGATTTTTCCTAAATTTCAACCATTTGAAATTATTGGTAAATCTTAAAATTGAGTTTTAACGGTATTTTCATCAAGCAATTGAAAAATTAATGTGTTTCAATTGAAATGCAATTTTCAAAAAACAGAAAGTGAATTATTAAAGTTTTAGGTGTCTTAAATTGACCGTTTTTTAATGAAATTTTCATATTTGTTTTTATATAACCAAAATATTTTCATTAGTTGTGAAAACCTGTTTTAATAAAAAATTTTAACCTTCTAAAATTACGCTTTTTTTCTTAAATTTCACATTACAAATTTAGAACTCTTAAAAGTACGATTTTTCCTAAATTTCAACATTTGAAATTAATTTGTTAAATCTTAAAATTGAGTTCATTAACCGGTATTTGCAGCATTTAAAAAAATAATGTTGTTACATTGAAATGGACTTTCGAAAAAGAGCAGAAAAGAAGGATTTTATTAATTGGCTTTAGGTGTCTTAATTGGAACGTTTTTTTTAAAATGAATTTCAATATTTGTTTTTATATACCAAATATTTCATTAGTTGTGAAAACCTGTTTTAATAAAAAATTTTAACTTCTAAAATTACGCTTTTTCTTAAATTTTCACATTACGAATTTAGAACTCTTAATAGTTTTCAACATTTGAAATTATTTGGTAAATCTTAAAATTGAGTTTTTTCGGTATTTTCAGCATTTGAAAAAATAATGTGTTTCATGGAAATGCAATTTCAAAAAGCTGAAAAGTGAATTTATTAATACTTTTAGGTGTCTTAAATTGACGTTTTTTAATGAAATTTCAATATTTGTTTTTATATACCAAATATTTCATTAGTTGTGAAAACCTGTTTTAATAAAAAAATTTCATTGAAATGCAATTTCAAAAAGCTGAAAAGTGGAATTTATTATAGTTTAAGGTGTCTTTAAATTGACTGTTTTTAATCGAATTTCAATATTTGTTTTTATATACCAAATATTTCATTAGTTGTGAAAACCTATTTTAATAAAAAATTTTAACTTTTAAAATTACGCTTTTTCTTAAGTTTTCACATTACAAATTTAGAACTCTTAAAAGTACGATTTTTCCTAAATTTCAACATTTGAAATTATTTGGTAAATCTTAAAATTGAGTTTTTAACGGTATTTTCAGCATTTGAAAAAATAATGTGTTTCATTGAAATGCAATTTCAAAAAGCAGAAAAGAGAATTTATTAATTGTTTTAGGTGTCTTAAATTGACGTTTTTTAATGAAATTTCAATATTTGTTTTTATATACCAAATATTTCATTAGTTGTGAAAACCTGTTTTAATAAAAAAATTTAACTTCTAAAATTACGCTTTTTCTTAAATTTTCACATTACAAATTTAGAACTCTTAAAAGTACGATTTTTCCTAAATTTCAACATTTGAAATTATTTGGTACTTCTTAAAATTGAGTTTTTAACGGTATTTTTAGCATTTGAAAAAATAATGTGTTTCATTGAAATGCAATTTCAAAAAGCAGAACGAATTTATTAATAGTTTTAGGTGCCTTAAATTGACGTTTTTTAATGAAATTTCAATATTTGTTTTTATATACCAAATATTTCTTAGTTGTGAAAACCTGTTTTAATAAAAAATTTTAACTTCTAAATTACGCTTTCTTAAATTTTTCACATTACAAATTTAGAACTCTTAAAAGTACGATTTTTCCTAAATTTCAACATTTGAAATTATTTGGTAATTCTTAAAATTGAGTTTATTTCCGCATTTGTAAAAAATAATGTGTTCATTGAATGCAATTTCAAAAAGCAGAAAAGCGAATTTATTAATAGTTTTAGGTTTCTTAAATTGACGTTTTTTAATGAAATTTCAATATTTGTTTTTATATACCAAATATTTCATTAGTTGTGAAAACCTGTTAATAAAAAAATTATAACTTCTAATTACGTTTTCTTAAATTATTCAACATACAAATTTAAAACTTCTTAAAATCGATTTTCCCTAATTTCAACATTTGAAATATTATGGTAATTCTTAAAATTGACTTTTTAACGAACGGTATTTTCAGCTTTGAAAAAAAATAATGTGTTTCATTGAAATGCACATTCAAAAAAAGCAAAATAGCGAATTTATTAATAGTTTTTTAATGAAATTTTAAATTGGACGTAATTTTAATGAAATTTCAAAATTTGTTTTTATATACCAAATATTTTCATTAGTTGTGAAAAGCAGCTGTTGTAATAAAAAATTATAACTTCTAAAAATTACGCTTTTTTCCTTAATTTTCACATTACAAATTTGAACCTCTTAAAAGTACGAATTTTTCCTAAATTTCCAACTATTTGAAATTATTTTGGTTATTCTTAAATTGAAGTTTTTAAATGGATATTTTCAGCATTGAAAAAATAATGTTGTTTCGTTGAAATGCAATTTCAAAAAGCAGAATGAGAATTTATTAATTGTTTTGGAGGTGTCTTAATTGACGTTTAATGAAATTTCAAATATTTGTTTTTATCAACCTGTTTTTTTAATAAAAATTATTAATTTTCAAAAAATTACGCTTTTTCTTAAATTTTCACATTACAATTTAAAAACTCCTAAAAGTAAAGCGATTTTTCCTAACTTTTTCAACATTTGAATACTATTTTGGTAAATCTTAAAATTGAGTTTTTTTAACGGTATTTGTTCAGCATTTGAAAAAATAATTGGTGTTTCATTGAAAAGCAACTTCAAAAAGGAAAAGAGAATTTATAATTGTTTTAGGTGTCTTAAATTGATGTTTTTTTTAATGAAATTTCATAATATGTGTTTTCATATACCAAATATTTCATTAGTTGTTGAAACTTTTTTAATAAAAAATTTAAACTTCTGAATTACGCTTTTGGGCCTAAATTTTTCGACATTATCAAATTTATGAACTCTTTATAAGGGTAACGAATTTTCTAATTTCAACAGTTGAATTATTTTTTGGTAATTCTTAATTGAGTTTTTAAACAGTACATTTTCGCATTTGAAAAGAAATAAGTATGTTTCATTGAAAGCCAATTTCAAAAAAAGCAGAAAGCGAATTTATTAATAGTTATTTAGGTGTCTTAATTGACGTTTTTTATGGAAATTTTTAGATATTTGTTTTTATATACCAAATATTTCATTAGTTGTGAAAACCTTGTTTTAATAAAAAAATTAAAACTTCTAGAAATTACGTTTTTTGTCTTTAAATTGTTCACGATTACATAATTTAGACTCTTAAAAGGTACGATTTTTTCCTAGAATTCAACCATTTGAATTATTTGGTAATTCTTAAATTGAGGTTGTTAACGGTATTTTCAGCATTTGAAAAAATATGGTGTTTCAATTGAAATGCAATTTAAAAAGCAGAAAAGAGAATCTATTTAATTGTTTTAGGTGTCTTAAATTGACGTTTTTATTGAAATTTCAATATTTGTTTATTTTTATATAGCAAATATTTCATTAGTTGTGAAACCTGTTTAAATAAAAAATTTTTTTCATTGAAATGCAATTCAAAAAGCAGAAAAGCGAATTTTTAATAGTTTTAAAGATATCTTAAATTGACGTTTTTAATGAAATTTCATATTTTGTTTTATTATACAAATATTTCATAGTTGTGAAAACCTATTTTAATAAAAAATTTAAACTTCTAAAATTACGCTTTTTCTTAAATTTTCACATTACAAAATTAAAACTCTAAAAGTACGATTTCCTAAATTTCAACATTTGAAATTAATTGGGATAATGCTTAAAATTGAGTTTTTTTAAAGGATTTCGCATTTGAAAAAATAATGTTGTTTCATTGAAATTGCAATTTCCAAAAAGCAGAAAAGTGAATTTAGTAATAGTTTTAGGTGTGTCTTAAATGAACGTTTTTTAATGAAATTTCAATATTCTTTTTTATATACCAAAATATTTCATTAGTTGTGAAACTGTTTTAATAAAATTTTACTTCTAAAATTACGCTTTTTCTTAAATTTTACATTACAAATTTAGAACTTAAAAGTGACGATTTTCCTAAATTTAACATTTGAAATTATTTGGTAAATCTTAAAATTTTTAAAGGTATTTTCAGCATTTGAAAAAATAATGTGTTTCATTGAAATGCAATTTCAAAAAGCAGAAAAGAGAATTTATTAATTGTTTTAGGTGTCTTAAATTGAACGTTTTTTAATGAAATTTCAATATTTGTTTTAATACAAAATATTTCATTAGTTGTGAAAACCGTGTTTTAATAAAAAAATTAACTTCTAAATTACGCTTTTTCTAATTTTCAAATTACGAATTTAGAACTCTTAAAAAAAGTACGATTTTTTCCTAATTTTCAACATTTGAAATTATTTGGTATCTTAAAATTGTTTTTAACGGTATTTGTTCAGCATTTGAAAAAATAATGGTTTTCATTGGAAATGCATTTTCAAAAAGCTGAAAAGTGAATTTATTAATAGTTTTAGGTGTCTTAAATTGACGTTTTTTAATGAAATTTCAATATTTGTTTTTATATACCAAATATTTCATTAGTTGTGAAAACCTGTTTTAATAAAAAATTTTAAACACAGAAAAGCGAATTTGTTAATAGTTTTAGGTGTCCTAAATTGACGTTTTTTAATGAAATTTCAATATTTTTTTTTATAATATATTACCAATTATTTCATTAGTTGTGAACCTATTTTAATAAAAATTTTAACTTTTAAAATACGCTTTTTCTAGTTTTCCACATAACAAATTTTGAAAACTCTTAAAAAGTACGAATTTTTTTTCCCTAAATTTCAACATTGAAATTATTTGTAAATCTTAAAATTGCGTTTTTAACGGTATTTTTCAGCAATTTGAAAAAAATTATAGTGTGTTTCATTAAAATGCAAATTTCAAAAAGAAGAAAAGAGAAATAATTAATTGTTTAGATCACTTTGAACTTGACGTTTTTTCTTAATGAAAAATTTCAATTTTTTTGTTTTTTATATACCAAATATTTCATTAGTTGTGAAAACCTGTTTTAATAAAAAAATTTAACTTCTAAAATTACGCTTTTTCTTAAATTTTCACATTACAAATTTAGAACTCTTAAAAGTACGATTTTTCCTAAATTTCAACATTTAAAATTATTTGGTATTCTTTTATATTATTGAGTTTTTAACAGTTATTTTCAGCAATTTTTGAAAAATAAATTTTCCATTAATATGCAATTTTCAAAAAGCAGAAAAGAGAATTTATTAATAGTTTTAGGTGTCTTAAATTGACGTTTTTTAATGAAATTTCAATATTTGTTTTTATATACCAAATATTTCATTAGTTGTGAAAACCTGTTTTAATAAAAAATTTTAACTTCTAAAATTACGCTTTTTCTTAAATTTTCACATTACAAATTAGAACTCTTAAAAGTACGATTTTTCCTAATTTTTTCAACCTTTGAATATTTTGGTTATTCTAAAAAATTGAGTTTTTTTTACTGGATTTTTCGCAAATGCACAAAATAATGTGTTTCATGAATGCAATTTCAAAAGCAGAAATGCGTAATTTATTACATAGTTTTTAGGTGTCTTATATGACCGTTTTTTAATGAAATTTCAATATTTGTTGTGAAAACCTGTTTTAATAAAAATTTTAACTTTTAAAATTACGCTTTTTCTTAAATTTTCACATTACAAATTTAGAACTCCTAAAAGTACGATTTTTCCTAAATTTCAACATTTGAAATTATTTGGTAATTCTTAAAATTGAGTTTTTAACGGTATTTTCAGCATTTGAAAAAATATGGTGTTGCATTGAAATGCAATTTCAAAAATCAGAAAAAAGAATCTATTAATTGTTTAAGGTGCCTTAAATTGACGTTTTGTAATGAAATTTCAGTATTTGTTTTTATATACCAAATATTTCATTAGTTGTGAAAACCTGTTTTAATAAAAAAATTTAACTTCTAAAATTACGCTTTTTCTTAAATTTTCACATTACAAATTTAGAACTCTTAAAAGTACGATTTTTCCTAAATTTCAACATTTGAAATTATTTGGTAAATCTTAAAATTGAGTTTTTAACGGTATTTTCAGCATTTGAAAAAATAATGTGTTATTGAAATGCAATTTCAAAAAAGCTGAAAGTGAATTTATTAATAGTTTTAGGTGTCTTAAATTGACGTTTTTTAATGAAATTTTAATATTTGTTTTTATATAACAAATATTTCATTAGTTGTGAAAACCTGTTTTAATAAAAAAATTTCATTGAAATGCAATTTCAAAAAGCAGAAAAGTGAATTTATTAATAGTTTTAGGTGTCTTAAATTGACGTTTTTTAATGAAATTTCAATATTTTTTTTTATATATATAAAATATTTCATTAGTTGTGAAAACCTGTTTTAATAAAAAATTTTAACTTCTAAAATTACGCTTTTTCTTAAATTTTCACATTACAAATTTAGAACTCTTAAAAGTACGATTTTTCCTAAATTTCAACATTTGAAATTATTTGGTAAATCTTAAAATTGAGTTTTTAACGGTATTTTCAGCATTTGAAAAAATAATGTGTTTCATTGAAATGCAATTTCAAAAAGCAGAAAAGAGAATTTATTAATTGTTTTAGGTGTCTTAAATTGACGTTTTTAAATGAAATTTCAATATTTGTTTTTATATACCAAATATTTCATTAGTTGTGAAAACCTGTTTTAATAAAAAATTTTAACTTCTAAAATTACGCTTTTTTTAAAATTTTCACATTACGAATTTAGAACTCTTAAAAGTACGATTTTTCCTAAATTTCAACATTTGAAATTATTTGGTTAAATCTTAAAAATGAGTTTTTAACGGTATTTTCAGCATTTGAAAAATAATGTGTTTCATTGAAATGGCAATTTCAAAAAGCTGAAAGTGATTTTTATACTTTTAGGTGTCTTAAAGTTTTTTTTTTTTTAATAAATTTTAATTTTTTTTTTTTTTAAAAAAACAAATAATTGTTTTTTTGTGAGAAACCTCTTATAAAAAAAACATTTTTCAATTGGAGAAGCAAACACTAAAATGTAAAAAAAAAAAGCAAACCTTTGAAAAGTGAATTTTATTAATAGTTAAGGTGTCTTAAATGACGTTTTTTAATGAAATTTCACAAAATATTTGTTTTTATATACCATATTCCATTAGTTGTGAAAACTATTTTTAAAAAAAATTTTAATTTTTAAATTAAATTTTTTTACTAAGTTTTCACATTACAAATTTAGAACTCTTAAAAGTACGATTTTTCCTAAATTTCAACATTTGAAATTATTTGGTAAATCTTAAA
Source organism: Trachelipus rathkii (assembly GCA_015478945.1). NCBI lineage: Eukaryota > Metazoa > Arthropoda > Malacostraca > Isopoda > Trachelipodidae > Trachelipus > Trachelipus rathkii. The sequence goes on from JABUQX010069161.1 coordinate 40,825, forward strand.
ATTGAGTTTTTAACGGTATTTTCAGCATTTGAAAAAATAATGTGTTTCATTGAAATGCAATTTCAAAAAGCAGAAAAGAGAATTTATTAATTGTTTTAGGTGTCTTAAATTGATGTTTTTTAATGAAATTTTCAATATTTTTGTTTTTTATATACAATATTTCATTATTTGTGAACGCTGGTTTTTAATAAAAAATTTAACTTCTGAAATAATTGTCAATGGCTAAATTTTCACATTAACAATTTAGAACTCTTAAAAAGTACGATTTTTCCTAAATTTCAAACACTTTGAAATTATTTGGTAATCTTAAAATTGGAGTTTTTTAAACAAAGTATTTTTCAGCAAATTTTGAAAAAATAATGTGTTTCATTGAAATGCAATTTCAAAAAGCAGAAAAAGAGAATTTATTAATTGTTTTAGATGTCTTAAATTGACATTTTTTAATGAAATTTCAATATTTGCTTTTATATACCAAATATTTCATTAGTTTTGAAAACCTGTTTTAATAAAAAAATATTAACTTCTAAAATTACGCTTTTTCTTAAATTTTCACATTACAAATTTAGAACTCTTAAAAGTACGATTTTTCCTAAATTTCAACATTTGAAATTATTTGGTTATTCTAAAAATTGAGTTTTTAACTGGATTTTCAGCAATTGAAAAAATAATGTGTTTCATTGAAATGCAATTTCAAAAAGCAAGAAATGCGAAATTTAATTAAAAAATGTGTTTCATTGAAATGCAATTTCTAAAAGCAGAAATTAGTTGTGAAAACCTGTTTTAATAAAAAATTTTAACTTCTAAAATTACGCTTTTTCTTAAATTTTCACATTACAAATTTAGAACTCTTAAAAGTACGATTTTTCCTAAATTTCAACATTTGAAATTATTTGGTAATTCTTAAAATTGACTTTTTAACGGTATTTTCAGCATTTGAAAAAATATGGTGTTGCATTGAAATGCAATTTCAAAAAGCAGAAAAGAGAATCTATTAATTGTTTTAGGTGCCTTAAATTGACGTTTTGTAATGAAATTTCAGTATTTGTTTTTATATACCAAATATTTCATTAGTTGTGAAAACCTGTTTTAATAAAAAATTTATAACTTCTAATTACGCTTTTTCTTAAATTTTCACATTACAAATTTAGAACTCTTAAAAGTACGATTTTTCCTAAATTTCAACATTTAAAATTATTTGGTAAATCTTAAAATTGAGTTTTTAACGGTATTTTCAGCATTTGAAAAAATAATGTGTTTAATTGAAATGCAATTTCAAAAAGCTGAAAAGTGAATTTATCAATAGTTTTAGGTGTCCTTCAATTGACGGGAGAGAGAGATTTCATATCTTGTTTTTATATACGCAAAATTTCATTAGTTTGTGAAAACCTGTTTTAAATAAAAAATTTTCATTGAAATGCAATTTCAAAAAGCTGAAAAGTGAATTTATTAATAGTTTTAGGTGTCTTAAATTGACGTTTTTTAATGAAATTTCAATATTTGTTTTTATATACCAAATATTTCATTAGTTGTGAAAACCAATTTTATTAATAGTTTAACGATTTCTAAAATTACGCGGCGTTTCTTTAATTTAAAAATCGTACTTTTAGAGTTCTAAATTCTTAAAAGTACGATTTTTCCTAAATTTCAACATTTGAAATTATTTGGTAAATCTTAAAATTGAGTTTTTAACGGTATTTTCAGCATTCGAAAAAATAATGTGTTTCATTTAAATGCAATTTAAAAAAGCAGAAAAGAGAATTTATTAATTGGTTTAGGTGTCTTAAATTGACGTTTTTTAATGAAATTTCAATATTTGTTTTTATATACCAAATATTTCATTAGTTGTGAAAACCTGTTTTAATAAAAAATTTTAACTTCTAAAATTACGCTTTTTCTTAAATTTTCACATTACAAATTTAGAACTCTTAAAAGTACGATTTTTCCTAAATTTCAACATTTGAAATTATTTGGTAAATCTTAAAATTGAGTTTTTAACGGTATTTTCAGCATTTGAAAAAATAATGTGTTTCATTGAAATGCAATTTCAAAAAGCAGAAAAGTGAATTTATTAATACTTTTAGGTGTCTTAAATTGACGTTTTTTAATGAAATTTCAATATTTGTTTTTATATACCAAATATTTCATTAGTTGTGAAAACCTGTTTTAATAAAAAATTTTCATTGAAATGCAAATTCAAATAGCTGAAAAGTGAATTTATTAATAGTTTTAGGTGTCTTAAATTGACGTTTTTTAATAAAATTTCAATATTTGTTTTTATATACCAAATATTTCATTAGTTGTGGTAAAGCTAATTTACTTATAAATTTTAACTTTTAAAATAGTGTTTCTTAAAGTTTCACATTACAAATTTGGAACTCTTAAAAAAACCGATTTTTTCCAAAATTTAAAAATTAAAAAATTTTTGTGTAATTTTTAAATTTGAGTTTTTAACGGTATTTTTTCAGAATTTGAAAATAAATGTGTTTCATTGAAATGCATTTCAAAGCAGAAAAGCGAATTAATTAATAGTTTTGTGTCTTAAATTGACGTTTTTTTTAATAAAATTTCCAATATTTTGTTTTTATATACAAATATTTCATTAGTTGTGAAAACCTGTTTTAATAAAAATTTTAACTTCTAAAATTACGCTTTTTCTTAAATTTTCACATTACAAATTTAGAACTCTTAAAAGTACGATTTTTCCTAAATTTCAACATTTGAAATTATTTGGTAATTCTTAAAATTGAGTTTTTAACGGGATTTTCAGCATTTGAAAAAAATAATGTGTTTCATTGAAATGCAATTTCAAAAAGCAGAAAAGCGAATTTATTAATAGTTTTAGGTGTCTTAAATTGACGTTTTTTAATGAAAATTCTATCAATCTTTGTTTTATATACCAAATATTTCATTAGTTGTGAAAAAACTTGTTTTTTTTAAATAAAAAATATTAAGTTCTTTAAATCACGCTTTTTCTTAAATTTTCACATTACAATTTAGAACTCTTAAAAGTACGATTTTTCCTAAATTTCAACATTTGAAATTATTTGGTAAATCTTAAAATTGAGTTTTTAACGGTATTTTCAGCATTTGAAAAAATAATGTGTTTCATTGAAATGCAATTTCAAAAAGCAGAAAAGAGAATTTATTAATTGTTTTAGGTGTCTTAAATTGATGTTTTTTAATGAAATTTCAATATTTGTTTTTATATACCAAATATTTCATTAGTTGTGAAAACCTGTTTTAATAAAAAATTTTCATTGAAATACAATTTCAAAAAGCTGAAAAGCGAATTTATTAATAGTTTTAGGTGTCTTAAATTGACGTTTTTTAATGAAATTTCAATATTTGTTTTTATATACCAAATATTTCATTAGTTGTGAAAACCTGTTTTAATAAAAAATTTTAACTTCTAAAATTACGCTTTTTCTTAAACTTTCACATTACAAATTTAGAACTCTTAAAAGTACGATTTTTCCTAAATTTCAACATTTGAAATTATTTGGTTATTCTAAAAATTGAGTTTTTAACTGGATTTTCAGCAATTGAAAAAATAATGTGTTTCATTGAAATGCAATTTCAAAAAGCAGAAATGCGAATTTATTAATAGTTTTAGGTGTCTTAATATGACGTTTTTTAATGAAATTTCAATATTTTTGTGAAAACCTGTTTATATATAAAGAATTTAACTTTAAAATTACGTCATTTTTCTTTATTTTAGCATTCACAAATTTAGAACCCTAAAAGTATCGTTTTCCTACAATTTCCAACATTTGAAAACTATGCGGAAATCTTGCCATTGATACCAACGTAATTATTGCTGCAGAAGTCCAAAAACATCGTGTTGTTTCATTGAATGCCATTCCCAAAAAGCAGAAAAGTGAATTTATAATAGTTTTAGGTGTCTTAAATTGACGTTTTTTTAATGAAATTTCAATATTTGTTTTTATATACCAAATATTTCATTAGTTGTGAAAACCTGTTTTTATAAAAAATTTTAACTTCTAAAATTACCCTTTTTCTTAAATTTTCACATTACAAATTTAGAACTCTTAAAAGTACGATTTTTCCTAAATTTCAACATTTGAAATTATTTGGTAAATCTTAAAATTGAGTTTTTAACGGTATTTTCAGCATTTGAAAAAATAATGTGTTTCATTGAAATGCAATTTCAAAAAGCAGAAAAGAGAATTTATTAATTGTTTTAGGTGTCTTAAATTGACGTTTTAGTGAATTCAATATTTTGTTTTTATATACCAAATATTTCATTAGTTGTGAAAACCTGTTTTAAAAAAAATTTAACTTCTAAAATTACGCTTTTTCTTAAATTTTCACATTACAAATTTAGAACTCTTAAAAGTACGATTTTTGCTAAATTTCAACATTTGAAATTATTTGGTAATTCTTAAAATTAAGTTTTTTTAACGGTATTTTCAAGCATTTGAAAAATAATGTGTTTCATTTGAAATGCAATTTCCCAAAAAGCAGAAAAGCGAATTTAATTAATAGTTTTAGGTGTCTTAAATTGACGTTTTTTTAATGAAATTTCAATATTTGTTTTTATATACCAAATATTTCATTAGTTGTGAAAACCTGTTTTAAAATTAAAAAATTTTAACTTCTAAAATTACGCTTTTTTCTTAAATTTTCACATTCAAATTTAGAAAACCCTTAAAAATTATCTGGTTGTTTTTTCCTAAATTTAACAATTTGAAATTATTTGGTAAATCTCCTAAAAATTTGAGTTTTTAACGGTATTTTTCAGCAATTGAAAAAATAATGTGTTTCATAGAAATACAATTTCAAAAAGCAGAAAAGTGAATTTATTAATACTTTTAGGTGTCTTAAATTGACGTTTTTTAATGAAATTTCAATATTTGTTTTTATATACCAAATATTTCATTAGTTGTGAAAACCTGTTTTAATAAAAAATTTTCATTGAAATGCACAATTTCAAAAAGCTGAAAAGTGAATTTATTAATTAGTTTTAAGGTGTCTTAAATTGATCGTTTTTAATGAAATTTCAACATATTTGATTGTATATAACCAAGTATTTGATTAGTGGGGAAAACCTATTTTAATAAAAAATTTTTAACTTAAAATTACGCTTTTTCTTAAGTTTTCACATTACAATTTTTTAGAACTCTTAAAAGTATACGTTTTTTCCTAAAATTTCAACATTTGAAATTATTTTGTTAATTCTTAAAATTGAGTTTTTAACGGTATTTTCAGCATTTTGAAAAAATAATGTTTTTCATTGAAATGCAATTTCAAAAAGCAGAAATGCGAATTTATTAATAGTTTTAGGTGTCTTAAATTGACGTTTTTTAATGAAATTTCAATATTTGTTTCTATATACCAAATATTTCATTAGTTGTGAAAACCTGTTTTAAATAAAAAATTTTAACTTCTATAAATTACGCTTTTTCTTAAATTTTCACCATACAAATTTAGGAACTCTTAAAATACGCTTTTTTCTCCTAAATTTCACATTTTGAAGATTATTTGGTACATTCTTTAAATTGAGTTTTTAAAAAGTATTTTCAGCATTTGGGAAAAAATAATGTGTTTTCACAATTGAAATGGCAATTTTTAAAAAAGCCCAGAAAAGTGAATTTATTAATGTTTAGGTGTCTTTTAATTGACGTTTTAATGAACTTTCATATTTGTTTTATATAGCAAATATTTCAATTAGTTGTGAAAACCCTGTTTTTAATAAAAAAAATTTTTAAACTTCTAATTAACGCTTTTTTCCTTAAATTTTTCACGATATTACGGAATTAGAACTCCCTTAAAGTACG
>JABUQX010069162.1:0-5000 GCA_015478945.1 Trachelipus rathkii
TAAAATATATCATATATCAATCATCGATGCTATTATCATAAGTGCTCTATTTATGGGATTTCAATGTACACTACGTTGAGTAGTTGGAGTTTTCTCACAAGGGCTGAGGAGCAGGTAAATTTTTGGTCGGCTCCGACTCCGGCTCCATCATTTTAAAATTACCCGGCCCCGACTCCGGCATATTAAAATTGTTCGGCTCCGGCTCCTAGTTATTTCTTCTCCGTTTACACTTATGAATCCATTAAATTCTGTTACGAAATTTTTATGGTATGATGAAAATGAATGGTGGTTAATGATTTCTTTATTAATTTAGAATTAGAAACGGAAAATATTTTACAGAAAATATTATTTTTAAGAAATACAGAAAAAGTATAATTTACTTTTTTCCTTTTAAATTTTAATATAATTCTTCTTTTGAACGATGAACGGTCTGTATATTTATGTACTATAATCGAACACACTAATTTTTATTTAAACCTGAATACTTACTCATATTATTCCAATCAAAGCAAACATTCAGTAAACAAAAGTGAAGAGCCTCTTGAGCAGTGACGCAATCACGCAGGGGAGCTGGAATTCTGCCGCTCCGCTTGATTACAATTTTGCCACACCTATATATATATATATTATATATAATATATTATATATATAATATATATTATATATATATATATATATATATATATATATATATATATATATATATATATATATATTATATATATATATATATTATTATATATATATGTCCAAAGCTTGGGTTCAAGTTACATTTTTTCAGACAAGTACTCTAGAAATTGTACAAGTCCTCTAGAAATTTGTCAAGTATAAGTAACTTTATAAAAACTGCATATAATATATATATATATATATATATAATATTATATTAATATTTATAATAATATATATATTATATAATTATATATATAATATAATATATTATATATTATTAATATCATCATCAATCATCACCACCACCCACCCACTTTCTCTTCCCAAGATTGGAGGTAAGGTGCGTAGCATGCACCGAACACAGAAAATATAGATAGAAGAAATGAAGCAAGAGTAGAAAAGAAAGGCCCAGCCTACGGCCCACTTTATACCAATAGTGAGGAATTCGTGCGCAGTCAGGAAAAATCCACCCTAGAGCTTCACGGGGACCGCGATGGACCCTCACTTATGACATTCTCGTTTAATGTGGGGTTAATATCCTTGGCCCATGTGGGCTTACACCATACCTCCTCACAAAACCCGCCATTCAGGAGTTATGCACCTTTTCTTCTTCGCCTGCTGCCAAACTAGCCATTTCTCTCCTTCAGGCATTTCCTTTTTTGACTCAATCCACTTTTCTTCGGTTTCCCATTCCTGTCGATTCCCAACACAATAACCACGATAAACATCTGGTTTACCGACCGACCTATAATCCATCCTTTTCCACATTGACCCAACCATCTCAACTTACTTTCATTATTTTTTTCTTTTCCCTCATTATACCACGTTCTTTCTTCACACCACACAAACTCTCTAATACGTTCATTCCACATTTTATTCTAAGATTGTTCATCTCAACAGCGCCACTAAGATTTTGCCATCTGAACACATTATACTTTAGATCATATACCTCTTATTCCAGACCATAATCCACACTATACATTAAACGAGGTAACAACATACCTCAAGTAATGACCTTAGCGCACTAAAGACTTAGTCCCTTTACATCCACAACGATTTAATTGCACCAGCACCTTAGTGCCATTCACATTTTCCTACTACACTCTGCATCATCCTCTCCCTTTTCATTAACTATATTTTCTAAATGTTAAACTCAGACACTTGTTTCACCTGCTCACCATCTAAACATAACTTAACACCGAGGACTGTCCTCCACTCACAACATAACCTTACTCTTTATCTACCGTTTACTTTCAAACCCTCCTTTTACACACCCTACCAATCTCTCTACCAGTCCTCTTCAAACTCTTCAGATTCACCACATAAAACCAATTTCCTAACTCATTATAAAATAGGTAGGGAACCCTCCACTCTCTTCCATCTCCATTCATTCTAACACTATCCCTTGTCACTCCTACCTCTAATTCTTTTCAAAACTATCCATATGCAAGATTTGGATCGCCAAGCGAGACATAGCACATTCCTGTCTCACCCGCTATAATATTTAAACAATTCACTTTCGATCTATTTATTCTTAACAGTTCACTGTCGTCATACATACCTTTTGGATTCCTTCAGAGCTACCACCAACACCATATGTCACTAACACCTGCCAAAGAGCTTCCCTATTAATCCTATTATACGCCTGTTGCAATTCCATAAATCCTTAATTAATTTATTCTTCTCTCCTTCATTATCCCGTCATTTGTTTCAACGTTACAGATTTGAATCACAAATCCTCTACCACATCTAAACGCAACCTTGTTATTCGCCAAATCAGTTTTCTATCAGTCATTCGACGCACTCTTTCGAACAGAATCCAACATATTATCTTCCCTACCAACACTCAGAATAACTAAATTACCCTTAATACTTAAGTTACCTTATCCCCCTTTTGCTTATATAAGGAGTGCTAATATTCCTCTCCTCAAATCCTTCGGAACTATTACCCCCCCCATTAAACGCTTTGTTACACAAACTCCAAATCCAATCAATCACACTCTCGCCTCCATTTATTATAATATTAGTATAATATATATATTATATATATATATTATTATATATATATATATATATATACTATATATATTATATATATATATATATAATAATAATATATGGTTTATGTGCGGTGAATCTGAAGAGTTTTGAGAGGATTGGAGAGAGCATTTTGCAGGTGTGTAAAAGGATGAGTTTGAAAGTAAAAGTAGATAAGAGAAGGTTTATGGTTTGTGAGTGAGGAACAGTCCTCCGGTGTGAAGTTATGTAGATGGGTGAGCAGCTAGGACAAGTGAACGAGTTTAAATATTTAGGGATTGATATGTTGGACGAAAGGAACGGATGATGCAGTGTAGAAGGAAAGTTGTGAATTGCAGGAAGGTGGCTGGTGCAATTAAATTCTTGTTGGATGTAAAGAGACTGTCTTGAGTGCGCTAGGTTCTTACATGGAGGGTATGTTGTTACCTGTGTTAATGTTTAATAGTGAGACTATGGTCTGGAATAAGAGGTATAGATTTAAAGTTACAATGTGTTCAGCATGGACAATATTAGGGGTTGTGAAGTTAGGTTTGGAAAAGAGTTTGATAAAATGAGGTAATGAACGTATTACAGAGTTTTATGGTGTGAAAAAGGGATAAAATGAGAGAATAAAAATGAAAGTACGTTGAGATGGTTTGGTCATGTGGGAAAGGAGGTGGTGATAGCGGCTGGTAAGCAGAGTATAGTGGTGAGTTGTGTTCGGGAACGGATGTCTTGGGCAGACTGAAGAAAAAGTGGATTGACAATTAAAGGGGTGTCTGAAGGAGTGAAATGTGAGTTTGGCCGGGGCGAGAAGAAAGGTGCATAATGGGAGTGAATGGCAGGGTTTGTGAGGGTGTATGGTTGTGGCCCACATTGGCCAAGGGATGAACCCCACATTGGCTAGATGCCATTAGTGAGGGTCCGTCGTGGTCTTGTGAAGCTCTAGGGTGGATTTCTGACTGCGGTGAGTTCTCACTAATAGGTATTAAAAGGGAGGTAAGCTGGGCTTTCTTCGACGTGTGTCATATTCTTCTAACTACTTTTCTGTTTTCTGGCTGACATGTTAACGACCTTAGCCCCAGTCCTTGGTGAAAAAAGATAAGGGTAGATGATATATAATATATATATAATAATATATATATATAATATATAATATATATATATATATATTTAATATATAATACCTATATCTATATAATATATAATATATAATTTATATATATATATACAGTGGCGTATCCAGAATTGTTTATTCGGGGGGGGGCCCAAAAAATCGTTCTTGATATATATTATATTATATAATATATATATATATATATATATATATATTTATATATATATATATTATTATATATAATATATAATATATATTATATATATATATATATATTATATTATATATATATATATTATATTATATATATATATATAGTGGAGGACAAAAAATTTTAAATTCTAAGAAAAAATGGGAAGAATTTTTATGAATTAAAAATCTCTTACTAAATTTTTAAATTTAATCGCCTGACCATGAGACATGGCACACTCACCCGTTCGGTATGACAAATTGCTGGAAAAATTAAAAACCTCTCTCCTAATGCTGATATTAAATCATTCAAAAATGGTATAAAATGGATGTGCGGAAGTAGAATGTTGGGTCTGTATTTTTGGAATTTGTTAATTCTTGGTACAGCAATTTCATACTCAGTTCAGATTCGAATGCGCTTACACTTCTTCTAAAATCAGGCTAATTCTAAGGTTGCATTTTTCTCTGAATGGTTTCAAGTTTAGATTTTAAACTAATAGGACCTACGAGATTTGTCCCTGACAGCGACGAATTATATAAAAATTAATTTAACTTCTGCACTTTTATATTATTAACGAATATTGTACTTAAATTTTTTAGTGTCTAGTAAAATTTCGGGGGGGGCCATGGGCCCCCCTGGCCCCCCCCCCTAAATACGCCACTGTAAAAAATATATATATATATATCAGAGGCGACTCCAGGCACTTCGTGCATACTTCGTGCTCAGCACCGGAGTTTAACATTATAGGAACTATCTCATTTTTTAATATTTCTTGGTGTTACGCTTAAAAAGATTCTTACCTGTTAGGAAGTTATTCATAATAAAATATAAATATTTTTCCAAAATTAAAACGAAAATATAAGAATAACCCCTAATAAATAACGCTTTTAACCCATTTAAAAATGGCGGCATCTCTGCTAATATCAAAGAGCGGAAATCGGAAACGTGTATCAATTTTAGAGCACCAAAAATTGTTTATAAATCTATGTTGGCAAATATAATGTT
>JABUQX010069162.1:12500-20000 GCA_015478945.1 Trachelipus rathkii
AAACTATATCGAGTAGTAAGGATTTTAAAACTGATAAAAGTTTAAAAAAGTTAAAAATTGGATAAGCGAAAATAATTGCATGAATTCTTTAATGGCAAAAATAAAAACAAAAAAAGTAAACAATACTGGCGAATGTCTTCCAAGCCTAGTTTTTCAAAACCTAGCAGCCCATCTGGAATTCTAGGTCAACTTATTATAGGCCTTAATTTCTATATTGCATCAAGTATAACGAGTGTTAAAAGTAGTGCAAGTTAATTAAATCTCGGAAAAATAGAATAAGTAAATCATTCGAGACTTTTCCAGTAGAACATCTTAAGTATATTGTCTGCTAAACTGGGAAATGACGACTGTGTAGAAGGTATCAGTTACACAACTCTTAAGGGTATGGTTCAATTGGCAATGGAAGAAATTGTTGCAAATTTCAATGAAATTTTGGAGCTTTTTACGTTTTAATCTGCTCAACCAAAAGTTAAAGCTTATTGAGCGAATTCGAGTCCATTTGAAAGGTTTTTTTTTATGTAAACTTTTTAGAGTAGAACCGACTGGTACCAAAAATCTTTAGGTATATAGCAAAACTGATATAAGATGCTGTATTTTTGCTATGTGATAGGTTGTTTGTCTTCTCCCAAACTGTATCCGTAAATTAACTGGGAGCAATTTTTTGTGGAATTTTTTACTACTACTACTACTACTACTACTACTACTATTACTACTGTTCGTCTGATCTGATCATGAATGTATTGTTCAGAACATCCTATAGATATTTGATTTATGGGAAACGGTGGTCCTACTAAAACTTAAAATGGCTGGTCTTGCAAAAAATGAAAAAAAAAAAAAAGTGCAACTAGTCAATTTCTAAATACACAACATTTCGTATCGAAATGATAAACATTAAAAAAGTTTCGAGAAGTTTTGTCGATTATGAATATTTTTGATTTTTTCCACAATGTTAAAAAAAAAATTATCAAGCACGAAAAACGCTCGAAATCTAAGTTTTAGAACTACACAACGTTTTATATATAATATATATAATATAATAATATATTATAATATATATATATATATATATATATATTATATATATATATATATATATATTATATATAGTATATATATATATATATTATATATATAGTATATATGTATAGGTTTATTATGTATTATTTTATATTTTTATTGTATTATTATATTTATATATATATAGATTATATATATATATATATATGATATATTATATATAATTATATATATATATATTAATATATTATAGTTATAAATTTATATGATGTATATATAATTATATATATGATTTGATATAGTAAGTGAGTGAGTTATATAGTAGGTTATATATATATATATTTATAGTATTATATATATATTGATAGTGGTATGAGTTGGGTATTTTATTTATATATATATATATAGTTATATACTATATATATATCTATATATATATATATATATATCATATATATATATATTATATATATTTTAATATTATATATAATTTATATAGTATATATTTAATTAATATTATGTATATTATAGTATATGTATATAGTAGAATGAGTCTTTGGATAGGTGGTGTATTAGTATAATATATTTGAGTGAGTATATATATAGTATAGTATAGTAGTAGTGAGTATGGTTATATAATATATATTAAGATTATATTATAGTTATGTATGAGTATGGGGTGTGGGCCTAAGTAGGTCGTAGGTTTATATAGGCTTTTCTGTTTTAGCACAATGTTTTTTCTTATTTCTTGTTTACTTTTGCTTTCACTTGCTCTTTAATGAGAGTGCTATTGCCCCTGTACGCTGCACACATCTAGATTTCGTTCTAACTGTATAGTGGATGTGGGGTCATAAAGTCGAGAGTAGTGGTTTAAATAAGTCTGTTGTAAAAATTGTCACATAAGTTTTGTTTTGTTAATATAAAATTTTTTAAAATAATAAATATGCGTCGAAATAAGTGAGCGTGCGACACTTACAGAAAAACAAGTTACATATTTGGATATCCGACGGCAAATTTGTAGATATAATAATGGTGATAAAAATACTCTTTCTAGGAGAGCTCATACATTTTTTTTCACATAAATCTCATAACTTCTCAAACTTCTACCTTTCTTACAAGAAACCAATTACATATTTGGAATCAGCGTATATAAGTTTTATTTTACAATATGTAAAATAAAATAATAAAAATATATAAAAAAAAAAAAAAAAAAAAAATTAGGGGCTTCGAGCCTGACGGGGAAGATGGGGGGAACGTTTTCCATACCCGTAGGGTGAGGGCAGAGAATTCGCGATTACCAAATACCAAAGTGAGCGGGGGTTCCGGAGTACCTCCCCGGAGGGGAAATAGTGCTACCCTGTCGTTCCCCGGAAGTGCCGAGAGACCCGACTCCTGGCATCTTTGCGGTTTACCTTGGGTATCTCCTAGTTATTTAAAAAAGAAAAATAATATTAATAATAATTACGGATCTGTAAAACGTAACTGGTCCTATTATCTATTTTTTTAGATCATGTGTGGGTTTACGATTCTCGGGATACTTATTTGTCATGTGTTGTAATCATATAGTATTGCAAATGATTGATTGGTAAAAAAAATACAAAAATAAATTTCAAAACTCGACTATTGGTGTTAAGAGAACAGAATAGGTCCTTGATGTAGTAGTATAGGGGTATTATGTGTGTGTGTGGGTCGTGGGGTAGATGGTGTATACTTATATATATATATATATTATATTATATATTATATTTATATACAATATAATTATATATATATATTTATATATATTATATATATATTATATTATAGTTATATATATATATTATATATATATATATATATATATATATAATAATATATATATATATATATATATATATATATATATATATATATATATATAAATGCTATGATATACATATTATGAATGATAGTAGTAGTCAGTGTGAGGATGGTCTTATTCAAATTGATCTTATATATGGATTATGTATACTGCATAGGCTAGTCTGATGTAGTATTCATTATCCTATAGTGTGAGTGCAAGGAGATAGTATAAAGGCCTTAATTATATTAGAGAGGGATTAATTATTCTGTAGATGTGAGTCGTATGTAATATATTAGATATGTTAGAAGTATAACTGAGATAGTGTGGATACATGATATATTTAAGGGAATAAGATGCGGTAGAATTAATAGTATTCAAAGGCAAATTTGAAAAGGACGGCTAGACTTTGGCCGAAAGTAAATTAGTATAGAGTAGTAGGAGTCTCGCAGTAAGGGATTATTGATTAGTAGGTGGAGAAGACGCACACATAAGATAGACATTGTTGATGTGCATACTGGCAACTTTGGAGTATTATGAGATTAGCTGAGTTTGTAGTGAGTTATTTATTTACAAGGAATATAGTTGAATAATTATATACGAATTATGAACCAGTACTTTGTATCTACAGTATCATCTAATTTTAAGTACTATAAGAGAGGGAGGTAGAGAATCTTGTTCATGAGTTTGGAAAAGCGCAGACGTATTATATAGTAGTAGTTAGCGTTTTGATATTATTTGTATATAGCTGTAATTTATGACTATGGTGTTGGTTGAGTAATATCGTACAAGGCGCTAAGTTGGCGTGTTTTCGAAGGGGGTGACTAACATTATGATCAATCAGATAAGTTATATTCATAGTTGAGTATATATACTTAAACATCAGTATATATTAATAGGTAGACGACTTTATCTTCCTAGTAGAATATATAGGATTTATATAGTCTTATATATTATACTACACTAGGTATTATCGTACTAATATATACTAGTATCCTTAGTATATATATTAGTATGATTCAGTACTAATTAAGAAAGGTATATAGGTACTATTATTACTTAAGTTAGTGAGTATCTAATATTATAAGTAATGTTAAATTATTAGTGTACTAGTATAGCTATATGTGAAGCGAATTGTATATCTTTACTGCTTTTATATAAATATGAATAATATAAAGGTTATAAATGATATATCGTAGCTAGCTTACGTTTTGCGGTTCGATGGTATGTCTGATGAAGTAAATGATATCGAAGTGATTTGGTCTGTTGAAGCTATGTGAGTGGGTATACGTGGTTATATGTTATCTTGTTGTATAGATCATGTAGTGCTGTGATTGATTGGTAATAAATAATATGTAGTTATAGTGTACTGATGCCATTGATTATGTTGTATCCAGTATTGATGGTAGGTCGAGATTTATCGGACGGTATTGGGATTGCGGAAGAGTGAGGAGCTCGTTAAGTGTGAGAAGGTGTTTACGTATGGTATAGAATTTACTAGCTGTGAGATAGTGAGTAAGCTTCGATTAGTTATATTATAATGGTGTTATAGGTAAGTGAAGTCACTATTGTATAATGAGTTTAATCAAGTGAGTATTATGTTATGAGAGTACTTATAATATAGAGTTTACTATTATAGGATTATATGGTAGTGCGATGTATTTAATATTTCTAGTCTATCTAATTATATATATATATATATTGTTTGAGTGAGTGAGTGAGGGCTTGTTGTGTAGTGGCGGGGTTTTCAGTGAGTAGGTTTTAGGTGTTATGGCGTTTGTTGCTATGGAGGTTGCGTTTTGTGTTGTTATCGTTGTATCGTTGAGCGTTGTCGTGAGTCGCTTGTTGTGAGTCATGTAGTAGTATATGTTTAGGTGTGGTGTAGCTATGTGAGTAGTGATAGAGGGTGTTGGTTTAGTTGTGAGTGTGGTTTTGTGTTTTGTGGTTGGTCGTTGTCGTTAGTATGTGATAGAGTGGAGTATATGGGATTGTGATGTTGTGTGAGTTTGTGTGAGTTCAGTGAGTTTAGGATATATTATATATATATAGTATTATAGGGTTGTAGTATATATACTATATAGTCTAGCCGTTGTGTGGTTTGCTGTGTGCGTGTTTGTCGGTGGGGTATTTTGTTTTTTAGCTTAATTGAGTAGTAGTTTTAGTTATATATGTGGTTAGGTGTGATGGGTGTTAGACTGATGTTTTGTGGTTGTTTGGTTTATGTGTGTTATTGGTGTAGTCTGGTTGTACTGTTTGTGGTTAGTGTAGGGTACGTATTTTATGTCTGGGCGTTGATGCTTTGTAGGTGTAGTTATGTTAGTTATCTATTATATATGTTTAATGTTTATCCTATGTGTTAGGTTCTTTGCGAGATGTTTTAGGTGTTGGTAGCTCTGCCTAGTGTGTAGTGTAGTAGTTGGTTGGTGTGGTGTGGGGTTCTATGTTATTGAGTAGTTTGTGGTCGATGTATTATGTTGTTATTTGCGTAGTTTTAGTATGTGGTATGTGAGGGGTGTTGGTTGTGTTGGTGTGGTGGTCAGTTGCGTTGTGTTTGAGTGGGTGTGGGTGTGAGTGTTTGAAGTGTGATTGTGGCCGTTGGGTGAGTTGTTGATCGGTAGGGTTTATTGTTTTTAGGAGTTCTGGTGGCGTTCTGCGTTGTGGTGATGCGTGGGCAGGTTATTTTAGTGTTGAGGTGGGTTATGGAGGGGTTTTTTTGTCTCCGCTGGGTTGTGTTTGTTTGATTTGCTGTGTTTGTGATGTAGTGAGGTGGTGTGGTCAGTGTTGTGTGTTGTTGGCGTGGTGTGTTGTGCGTGTTCTGGGTTATTGTGTGTTGTTGTGGTTATTGGTATTATTGAGTATATATATATATATATATATATATATATATATATATATATACTAATATATATTATATATTATAATATATATATATATATATTATATATATATATATAATATAATATATATATATATATATATATAATATATATATATCCATAGTTATATATATATATATATATAATATATAATATATAATATATATATTATATATATATATATATATCTATATATATATATCAGTAGTACAAATGTATCCATTGGCACCACCTGTAATCATGCCAAATGCTTCGGTGTAGCTGTTTTCGAATTCTAGGCTAAAATTCTGGTTATCGTTAGGGACCAGACAGTTAATTTCGGTTCGTGAAAATGCGACCAAGCGAACAGGGAGTTACACTAATTCTGAACATACGTTGATGCACCCACTGAAGTGCACTCGTCGATATACACAGGCATTGGAAATTCGATGGGAAGGATAACGTAGAGAAAGGAGGCTCTTCTCTAAGCTAGTGGTCCTGTAGTCTTGGGTAGAGAAGTCTTTTATACAACCTTGGGGGGTGGATACTCCCACAAATCGCCAAAATTATCTTATTCGTAAGGTAATACAGCTTTGAGAGGGATTTGAAGATATCCAATGATGAAAAAGCTACAACCAGTGCAATCGGTAAATAATTTGGGTGAAGATGTATCCCTCTACAAGAGAAGTCATAGCTGAAGGCCTAGGGGTCTGAAGACGGAGTTTCAGGGAGCACATAAGGTGCTCCATCTGCAGGGTCAGAGTCATTACTAACGGCTTTAAATCCAGGCTCTCTTCCAGTTAGACCATCATTCTGATGAGTTCCTGAAGGCGTGGTTAAGGGTGGGAAAGTTTTCCGTTGGCAGACTACATAGATTAATACATTTTCATTCGTACTATCGCAATAAATAAGCGAAGTAGGGTTCTCCCGTCTGCACCCTACGTAGTAGAAGAGAGTTGATTAAGAAATCTAATGATGGATGGCAGCAGGTTTTGAGATTGAGAATATGAGGGAGGTGCGTGAGACCGTCTTCCAAACCATACACAGAAATCTCACTTGGGACTCTTAGACAGAACGATTGAGTTCATAAAAGGTAGGCAAGCGAAGAGACAGAGTCACCTCCAACACCCAGCCACATACCCGCTTAAGGCAGAACAGCATGGCTTCGTTTACATAGTGGAGAAATCGAAGGCTCTCAAATCATACCACGATGTTACCCTGTCCATGGCCAATTGAAGTTGACATTCCAATCGTGGAAATCTGCCTCCTGGACAGTAAGTGTCAGGTTGTCTACATGAAGTTTGATGTAACTATAAAATGTGGTACACTCAACTCATACATGGTGAAATGTCGAGAAATGGTGATACCATTTCATTTTTTAAACTGAAAAGATCTTTTCGGCATTGGGATCCGGAGATAAAGAGGGAAGCTGTCCCTTGAGGTGGCAGTGAAGTGGTTTACAAAACTTCCATCTTCTGTACAGTCATACCCTTCTGAGTCAAAAAACACCCAAAATATCATCACTTACTTCATCTAGAAGACCTCGCGGATATTGTGTTGCAACAAAGTAAAGGGGTTTCAGTGTGGATGAGGCTTTCTGAATCCAAACTGAAAGATCTAACAGAAATCATTTTTCTCTTCACCATGATTTTAACCGAGTGGCACGTAAAAAATTGGTTTGTGACCGTCCTATTGAGGTTGAGGTCTTTCAAGTTTTTAGGGATGCGACGGTTAAGCCGTTAGCGTACAATACAGGAAACCCCGGGAAAATGACCTTCACCTAATCCTGTTCTATCAGGCTGAAGGAAT
>JABUQX010069162.1:27500-29870 GCA_015478945.1 Trachelipus rathkii
AAATATAAATTTAAATTTAGCAAGGTAACACCTTGATTTACATTAATATATTCCAAAATATCGTGCTTATATATTTCGGCATCTACTAAACCTCTATCAGTAAAGAGTTATAGGGCTAGTTTTAACGGGCAAGTTTAGGCCTAATTTTAAAGGCACATGTGAGGTCAAGCGAGCCCCTAAAATGGGGTATTAACCCTTTTTAGGGGCTCGAGCCGATGGGGGACGGAGGAGGGGACGTTTCATACCCCGGAGGGGATGTTCGGAGGAACCCCCGCGACACCCAAAAGACCAAAGAGCGGGGGTTCCGGGACTCATCCTGGAGGGGGGGATTACTCCCGCCGTAGTCGCACTAGAGGCCGGGAGAGACCCCCGACTCTGACATGGGCGGACTACCGTGGGTAATTCCGTTAGTGATATACCCTAAAAAACAATAAATCCCAAAAAGGAGTACTTTTGGGACATTTATTCGCCACAATCTATTCGTACTCTATAAATCTCAAAACAATTTGTTTTTTTTTTGATTTTTATTATATATATATTATATATATTTATATTATATATATATATATATATAATATATATAGTATATATATATATATATATCTATATATATATCATGTATAGTCCAAGAAATCGATATAGTCGATATTTATCGATATATTCCGAATATCAAAAGGTCAGACGAATAAATTCAGGCTTTAACTATTATATATATACTATATATAATATTTATATATATATTATATATATTAATATATATATATATATATATATATATATATATATAATTATTAGTATATATATTATGATATATATATATATCGAATATCAAAGGTCAGACGAAAGATTCAGTTTATATGTAAAACTGAACCTTTCGTCTTAAGCTTTGATATTCGATATAGTCGATAGATATAATATATTTCCTATTGATATACTATCTCTATCGATATATATATATAGTATATTATAATATATATATTTATATATATAAATATATATATAATATATATATAATATAATATTAATATATATATTATATATATTATTATATATATATACATCAGGCGCGGTTTTTTTAACAGAGGAAGCACAGGAAGGCCGGCCTCCTCTAAAAAAATAAAACAAATAAAAGCTCTAATGTAAGAAAATAATTGAAATTAACTATTATTACTATTAATAATGTTTAATGCTATAACAAGTGACGCTTAATTTTACATTAAAATCAGTTTATTTTAAATTTCCGAAATTCATTATTTTTCATAAGGACATTGACTTGAGAATTTCGATTTGTGCCTGCCGCAAGAGAGCGGTAAATTATAATGCTTTCAAAACAATGGTTGTCATGGCAACGTCAAAAGTAAAACCTTTGATTCTTATTTGTCTATTTTGAGGATTTTTTCCACAACGGCCTCTCTTTCGAAATGTCATAAAAATAACTCCTCCCAAAATTGGCAACACTACTCATAAATAAAGGCCAGTTTGCAATAAATTTGTGAAACAAAAAATAAAAGGAAACTTATTATTTTTTATTTAAATGAAATAAAAAAAACGTTATTTAATATATATATATATATATATATTTTAAATAAAAATATAAAAATATATATATATTTTAGTATATATTATATATATATATTATATATTATATATATAATATAGTATAATATAAATTTATATATAATATATAATATATATATATATATATATATATATATATTATATTATATATATATTATATATATAATATGATATATAAATTTCTTTCTCTTTCTTCTCTTTCCTTCAGGAAGGATTCTTCATCCTGTCAGCAGCGCAAGCATCTTCCTCCAGACATCTCTCTCCTGCACTATTCCTCTTCTCTTCACAGCGCTCTCATATTTGGTAGTTGCCCATCTTTTGCCCAGGGTCTCCTCTGCTGCTCCATCTCTTCTTCGGTCTTTCCCTTGGTCTTCTACTCTGGTGTCCATTGTCCTGTTCTTTATTCGGCTTAATATATACACACGTCTGCTGGCCCTCATTCCCACACATTACCATCCTAGGCGTCTCATCTTCACACCCTTTATCTTCTTATAACTTCAATTCCTATTCGTTCTCTCCTACTCTTTCCAGTCATAGTTCTTAATATCCTCTTCTCCGCCGCTGTATTCTATTCTCCTCTCTTCTCGTTGTTTGCCATGTTTCCGCTCCGTACAGCAGTGTCGGAGTCATACTTGGCTGTTTAAAGAATCACTTTTTAAACCCCTATTTCGGTGTTTCTATCTTCTCATCATGGGATACCGCTTTCATAATAATCCATACTTCTTCTAGTTCTTTCGCGTACTCTTCTCCAACTTCCTCCTTTGTTAAACAACCTCCGAGTATGCAGTTTAC
>JABUQX010069163.1:0-5000 GCA_015478945.1 Trachelipus rathkii
CGAAATTCCTTAGGTATAATTTGCGGTTTGAAATTAGGTAATTCTATTATGTCTTCATACTAGAGTTATTTACATTGTATTCTAACACTAGTACGAATACAGAATATTTTGGTTGAAATGATGGGCAATAAGATTTTCTATGAAATTACCTTCTCTTCTTAGTGATACTATGAAGTGGCCGGCGTATTACTTGACCATTGACATTGAGACGAATAAAAAATTCATTATTTTCTGTGATTTGAGGTCATTATGATATGCCAATAATCTTTTATTTGGGGATAAGAGTCTCACCTCAATAAGTATCACTTATTCACAGCTTGGATATTAATTACTCTTTTGGTGGTTTCCCCCCTGTTCTATATATAGTAATGAAAATCAAAGACTCTCATTCACCTATATTTAACTATTAAAAATTTGATTATTTATGGACTTCCAGATATTCTCACTATACAAATGTCAATGATTTTTAAATATATGTTTCATAGTGAATAGAGTTAGGGTATTGATCTGGATCCACAGTGCCCCATTTATTATGTTAATAGAGCTATCGCTTATTATAATATTAACTTTTTTATTTGTGATTTAACAATTTTCCTTGTAGTATATAGTTGTTATAATTTGGATATAGGTGTTCACGAAGAAGATTTATTAGTTTATATTTGTAGTATTATAAGTACGTTTGGTTTATGTATTAATTAATTAATTTAACTTACTTTTTATTATTTTCTTATTATTTCATTTGATTTTTTCTTTATTTTTAGTTTTTTTTCAAATAATAAACCATCCTTAAAAAATGATCGTCACTGTGCATAAAATAGATAAGCGTTTCATTATTGTTATTTTTTTTAATTTCGTCAAGGGATGTTAGGTGAGGGGGACATTTATTGCCGCATCCCCCCCTCGGAGTTACGTTTCCCAGATCTACAAGTCAGGGTATTGGTTTACTAATTAGGACCACGGAAGCTGATCCGACTCGGGGCTCGCGTCGGCTTGTATGTCCAGGTACTCCCAAATTTCCTGTTCTTCGAGGTTCTTGGATTGGTAATGTAATTTTTTTCAGTTCGAAAAGCGTTTTCGAGTAGATTTGTCAATCACCTGGGCTGCACTCGGTGCTTCTGGAAACGCAGCTATAGTATTATTCCTTTTTGACGTTAAATAAAAAGTTTTGATCATGTCTTATCCAATTATTTTCTTTGTGTCCTACAGATAATGACGCGCGAACATTGACGGAATTATGAAAAAGATTGCTAGAATACGTAATTACTAAAGAGACATACTCCACTTGTTAATTTACAGACAAGTTTTTAGTAGAGAGGGTATTAGCTTGCGTTTTCAAGGCCCGAGTGCAGCTGGCTCGTGTTGCAAATATCTGACATCGAAATCGCTTTCGAGAAATAGAAAAAAAATTACATTAAACACAATATCAAGAAGTAACAGGTAAATTTTTTTTAGTATTCGGTGGAAAACAAGCACGTGTGACTTTCCGTCGGATCAAGCTGGTCTAATTGTATAGCACTATTTCTATTTGTATTGTATCATTATTTCTTGATCAACGTTTATATGATTAGTATCCTGTAATATTATATTACTACGTATCCTTTTATTACTCATTTAATACTCTATTTATTACTCATCTTATATAAAGGTTTTCTTTTGTCTTAGAAGGGCATAGTTTCGCCAAAACACTGATCAATCTAATTCTAGTTTGTAACAATATGATTTTTGTCTAGTAGTGTCAAATCAAATGTGTTTTCAATATCACTATATCACTTGCGCAGGGTGTTGAGTTCATCCTATCACGACCGTTTATATATTTATATTTTACTCGCAATTATAGAATAGTGAGATTTTAAACAATAAACTAGGGCGCAATGAAATACTGTGAATCATTAGTTTACTAGTGGACGTAGAAGATGTATACGCATACTAACGGGTATCTGGGAACTAGTATGTACATATGATTGAGCCTATACTTATGTGCCCGCCCCGGGTATTGCAGTCGGCTCTCTGGATAACGTCACAGCTTAATTATAAGTAGTGTATAGCTGATAAGTCGTAAATAATAGTTCCCGGTTTCCAGAGGCCTCGAGTATATAATAACTTTTTCATATGGGTTCCGTGATTAGGATAAAAATCCAGAAATAATTCGTCATGGTGTCTCGAGGGTATACAATATCGTTTACTCTATAATATCCATAGTATAGTGATAATATGATATATTTAATATACTTATATATATTATATATATATTATATATATATATAAAATTGGGGGGATATTAAGTTAAATAATAAATACGTATATGAATATATGTGTGTAGTTTAATTTTATGTTGGATGTAGTTGGGACTTATATTACACCTATATTAATTTAGGTATATATATTTATATATATAAACAATTATATATATACTATATATACGGTACTGTGTTACTGTTGTGATGTACCCAGCGATGCCGCAATGGAAGTATTTTTTTATATTAGTATATATGGTATATATTATTATATTTATGACATGAGTAACACAACACGTATGATAGCAGAATATATATATATTTATTTATTATTAATTTTACTTATATTATAAATTTTATTTATTATTATTATTAGAGAGATTGTTATTTATATATTATTATATTTTAAAATATTATTATATATAATATTTTTTTATTATTTTATTTATTATATTAGCAGGATACATAATAAAGATAATGCCTTTGTATTTATTTTTAGAAATATATTATTTATCTATTAACTATATAATATTTATAATATATTATATAGTATATCATATTATAAAGCCATATTCTTTCCTTTTTTATTATTTTTTATTTCATGCAAATTGAAGTTGCTGTTCTATACTAACCTAGTATGAAAATAGTATATATAGTATGATATATAATTAGCAGATATGTATATTTATTATCATTAGAAAAATTATTATTATTATCTCATTTGGGCTAGTACAAAAATGAAAAAAAGGAAGAAAAAAAAAAATTTTAACTTCGTCTAAAGATACCCAAAAAGGTAAACGTCTACCTAAAGGGAATCGCAAAAAGGTTGATAGTTTTTATATTTCTAATATTCTTTCTTAATTACTTAAGTTATTGTAATACTAAAAAGTTCACTGATACAAACAAATAGACAAGTTTAATAAACATAATTAATAAATAATTTAATATTGAAAAACCACGTAAAAACTAAAACCTTCGATGAAAGCAAAAGCTAATAATGTTAAAATTTTTAAATTATAAGGTATATTATTAAAGCTACAATTAATATTTACTTATATTAAATCAAATAGTTTATTATAGTATATAATTAATGAAATTGGAGACGAAAATATGAGACCTGACTTAGAATACTCAAAGTAGTGTCATTATAGTAAGTGTGAAGATAAGAATCCAAATTCTTTATTTCCTTAGTAATGCATGGTTTTATGTTATTTTATTATTTATGTTTTGTTTTATATAGATGTTATACTATTCGTAGCTTAATATACCTGTTGCTAAAATTAATATATTTCCTGAAAAGTACCTATCTTACCTTTATGGGTTTGGATATTATATTTAGACTTATTATAAAATAGATAATTATTATATAGACTTTAGAATGATTTATGAATATTATTACCAAATATTTATTTATTATCAACATAAACCTATACATGCAACGCTCTAATTACATCTGTTAGAAAATTGCTCATTTCAGCGTATGAGCACTTAGTTGAATACTATAGACCATAGTGTTAAATATCTTTACATAACGTAGGAACTAGTTATTAGAAGAGATATTCATTTACTCAAACTATAATTAATATATAATACAATATAATAAACTATTACACATTAAAACCTTAAAAGAGAGAGTAGTATAGTATAGAGTAAAAATAAGTAGATAAAATCTTATTATAAATATTTTTAATCAACTTAGGATTAATACTAGACTAAATAATATATTATATATATTATATATATATATATATATAATAATATAATATTATATATAAATATATATATTATAGTATATATATATATATATATTGTAATATATATATATATATATAATATATATATATACCGGGTATATTATATTATATATATATATTTATAGTATTTTTATTAGTAGTATATATAATGTAATATATAAATTATTTATATATTATATTATTTTATTTATATATATAGATATATAATGTTTAGTTTATATATATAGTATATTATATATATATATATATATATAAGTATGATATATATATTTATATAATAGGTATATATGTATGCCGTTAATATATATAGGTATAGTATTAGTTTAATATAATATATAGTATGATATGAGTATATATATATATATATATATATATATATATATATATTATATTATAATATATGATATATATATTAGTATATAATACTAGCAATTTATATCGCTGTCACTTATTATGATTAATTGCTATAGATAGTAAAGTAGTTGAGGAAATGGTGTTAATCAATGTAATAGGTATATTGGACGAGGAGAAATTGTAAATTGCTTTTTTGTTTCTTTTAGACAATATTATTAAACTGGATGAGTTATAGTGTTCAAAACAACATTGTCTCGTTATCTGTTTTGGAGTGATGCAGGCTGTGCCTTTTTAATAAAAAGCAGTATAAATAAACTAGAGAAGTGCATGGTAAAATAATTAAATTATTGGAAAATTTGCCTGAATTTCTTTTTTCAACCCTCTTTGTTAGTTAATATCCTTAAAGGTTGAATTTTAGGGGGCGTGTGTTGATTATTTTTTAATTTAGTGGCTGCATTGGACTTAGGGTTTCTCTATGAAATGAAGTATCCAGAATCTAGCACGACGAGACATTTGACAGTAAACTACGCTTTTTGGTACGTCTAGGGAATGAAAATTCAACATTCATAGCTTGGATAAAATTCTTGTTGCCTTTATGTTGATCAGGCGTGTGTGTTTGTGTGAGAGTGTGTGTAGGTGGGTGGGTGGGTGTTGTTGC
>JABUQX010069164.1:20000-28530 GCA_015478945.1 Trachelipus rathkii
TAAACAGCTAACATTAACAAAGTTCATTACTTAACAACAATGAAGTAACTGACATCGCAACAATACGTACCCTATGACGTACTTTTTTCAACATTATCTCTAAAAATATCTGTTGTCATTTTTTCAACAACCATAGTACAATTAACAAAAAATATTCATAGCCTAATCTAATATCATATGATAACGAATACATGCTAACGTAACAAAGTTTTACTCAACAAAGATAACATATCATAAACTGAACTAAGAATATTATGTACAACGACAAATCTAACATACACAATAAATACGCTCTCTCTCGACATTTAGCAAGAGTTCATACTTAACATCAATGAAGTAGTTAACATAGAAACAATACGTACCCTATTCCAACTTTTCAAAACATTATCTGCTAACATATCATTATTATTTTATGCACGAAATAGTAACATTTTAACAAAAAATTTATCATAACCAATCTAATTTATCATACTGATCAACGAATGCATGCAACGTATCAAAGTTTTCATATTAATAAGGTCAACATAACATTATCTGAATAGAAGTATAATGTAAACGGAAAAACCTAACATTCCATAAACACGAATAAGCCACTAACATTAACAAAGTTCCTACTTAACAACAGGTAAAGTGACCTACTCACACATTTTTAAAACATATCTCTATCATATCATTATTATTTTTACTATTAACATGAGTAAATGTTAACAAAAATATACCATAAACCTAACCTAAGTATCACACTGACCAATGAATATATTGCTAACCTAACAAAGACATTTCACATCAATAAAGCTAACAATCATAACCTGACTCAGAATATAATATACAACGACAAAACTTAACACATATCTTAAGCAGGAATAAGCAGTTAACATATTAACAAAGTTCCATATTAACAACAGTAAGTAACTGACATTGTCTGCAATCTTGGCTTATTTACACCTTTTTCAAACATATCCCGACATAATTACTGTTATTTTTCACGATTAACACCGTAACATTTTAACAAACATTTATCATTACCTTACCTAAACTATCATACTGACCAATGAATATATGCTAACCTAACAAAGTCTTCACATCAATAAAGTAACTATATATTACCTGAACTCAGAATATAATGTACAACGACAAAACCTAACATATCTTAATCACGAATAAACAGCTTACTCTAACAAAGTTCCATACTTAACATCAGTAAGGTAACTAACATTGCAACAAAACGTACCCTATTCACACTTTTTCAAACATATATCTAACATATCACGGTTATTTTTACATTAACATCGTAACATTTAACAAAAAATTTATCATTACCTTACCTAAGCATCATTCTAACCAACGTATATATGCTAACTAACAAAGCTCCTTTCACATCAATTAAAGCTAACATATTATAACCTGAACTCAGAATATAATGTACAACGACAGAACCTAACACACCTTAAGCCCGAATAAACAACTAACATTAACAAAATTAAATACTTAACAACAGTAAAGTAACTAACAAGACATACAAAACGTCTCCATTCACACCTTTTTTTTCTTTTCTTTTTAAAAAACCTTTTATTTGTTTTTAATTTTATTTCTTTAAAACTTTTTGTTTTAAAAAACTTTTATTATTTTTATTTTATTCTTTATAACTCTTTTGTTTTGAAAAACTTTTATCTTTATTTTTAATTTTATTTCTTCAAAACTTTTAATTTGTAACTCTATTTCTTTAAAACTTTTTGTTTTCACAAAAAAACTTTTTCTTTTTTATGCTTATAACGTAAAAAATTTACATTTTCAAATAGACTTAAACAGTAAAAACAGTAAATCAGTAATTCAAACCACATACCCCGCCCTCTCTAACCATCCTTGATCTATAGATCTGGTTGATTCAACGCATCTATTGACTCTATCATTCAGACCAACGAATAACTGTAACCATAACAAAGTTTTATCCTCAGTAGAGTTAAACTAAACATAACTACTTAACACACAACAGCAGCACGAATAAACAGCCCAGCACTAACATCTTAAACAACAAAGTTCACATAATGGAAGAAAACAAGTTTTTATTTTTATAACATTATAATTTTCAATGAAAAGAGCACCATTAAATAAAACATTAAAACATATAAGTTTGATTTTAATATATTTAATTCGTCTCAATCAGAGGACATTAGGATTCTGTTATTAAATTGAGCAAATTCGATATATTTCTCCAGAGATGCGCAAACACCAATGAAATGATGTAAGTATAAATACAGCCTGCCCCAGCACTAAACCATTTTTCTGCATATTTTGGTTCAACAGCCGTTCATTCGCTCCATGCCAGAGAGAAGTTAAACGTATAACATGCCTGATAGTTTATTAACGCACTCCCGTATTAAAAAGCATTATACAGGTAAACCACATGTTTCAGTGTATAAATATCGTAGATTACACCTTGAGCTATATGAATTAAGTCCTCGAGTATGTCGACCTCTTTAAGATTAGACGTTAATTCGTTTTTTTTTCATTTTAACCAAAGCTGTAATATTTCAGATGAATGAAACAGTGAAACATTACACCGTACGGCGAATGTGACAGCATCGTCTGGGTTTCAATAGATGCGTACATCAATATTTTTAACATTTCAGATGCGGTGAAACAACATATTCTATGATAGCCCCTCAACTGTCCACACCTGATAGATATTCACCAAGAGGCCGACTGCATCAGATGACACATTACTTAGCTTTACCGTACTTCACGGTATCGATAATCTTGAGGAATTTTCAACCAAAACGAATAAAGGTCTATTACCTTGCACCTACGAATGGAATGCAGGTAATATATCGCTTTCCAGTCGTTTTACGAAAAAATGTTTGACACATCGGAGGGTATTACGAAGGTCCTCGTAATGATATCACTAACATGCTCCGGAGAAGAATGAGAGTCATCATACCAGCACAGCGAAAAATGCCTTACGACGAAATTAGTATGTATAAACAGAACCAAAAGGTAACGAGATTCTTTCTTTCGACAATCAGAGAAAGTGACCCAAATACATGACGGACGAACGAACAATTTCGGTTCACCAATTTCATGTATAGGCGGTATACCCTAATCGTTTTCTGTCGTGCTTGTAATTTTCATGTTCAGGACTTTACCATTCGATCATTTTCTGTTCGTTTTTGTATTTTCAAACCAGGTCTTACGAGCAATTCTATTTCACTTCTTTATATATATATTTTCCTGTTTCATTAGAGTTATAGATACAAGTCGAGTCATACTCGAGCTCCTTACGTGGCATTCGTTTCACGCGGTATTTGTATTTTCCTGTTTTCATTGAGTATCAGATTACCAAAGAATTGGGGAAATTTTCAAAATCCTCCACACTTTGAAAATATTACGCAATGAATAGAGTTAGTATCGTACGAGTTTTATCGGAACCACCATAATACATAACAATAAACTATATTAATAACAACACAAAAACATGAAAATGTTATGAATATATTTTCATATAAAAGTTTACTAGTTTTTTTCACATTATTAAAGCTAACACAACATCATCAGGCTCTAAGAATATAAGTGCAACAAAAAAACCTTTTAATTTAAAACCCAAAACCTTAAAATACGATATGCGGTAAAATTAAACAAAGTCCACACTTAACAACAGTAAAGTAAGTAACATAGCATAGCATACAAAAACGTAACCTATGCATTACTTTGTCAAGCATATCTCAACATAACAATGTTAAATTTTAGATTAACAGGGGAATACTTTAAACAAAAATTATCATAACCTTTTGAATATCGATGCTGATCGACGAACTATACTCTAACGTAATAAAGTTTATACATTAATAAAGCTTACATAGCATCATCTAAACTATCAATATAGGACACAACGACAAACCTAACACAACTTACACACGAATAAGTTGTTAAAATTAAAAAAGTTCTAGACTTAAGGTTAGTCTGTACTTGGCCATACCTAACTTTTTAGAGTACAAATAAAAAATTTCACTTTTTTTTATTACTCTAATTGTTAGAAAATTCTCTCCTCTACATTATGGTGTAATTTTTGTTTCGAAATTCCGAAAAGTTTTTAAGATACAGGATATTTTTTATAGGGGTGTTAAACTAAAAAATTTCATTTCCAGGTTCGAAATTGAAATTCAAGTTTCCAGGATCTTTCCAGGTTTTATTCACACTTTATAACAAATTAAATTTTTCTTTTTTGCAAACACAACCCAAGATCAGTCTCTTTCCCAATCATATAGATGTAGTCAGAGTCGCCGAGTAGCCGAAGTCGGAGCTGGAGCCAAACTATAATTTTTTAAAAAATATACTTCTGCAAAGTCGGAGCTGAACTATTATTTAATGGAATCAGAGCTGAAGCCGGAGCCGGAGCCGGAGTCAGAGTCGGAGCCGAAGCTTGACCCAAAGTATAACTTTTTTTTAAAAAGAAATTGTTTTTGCAGGTAAAAAATTCTTCTGCAAAGTCGGAGCTAAACTATTCTGAAATATGAAATGAAGTCGGAGCAGAAGCCTGAGCTGGAGCCGGAGCCAGAGCCGGAGTCGGAGTCGGAGCCTTAGCCGGAGGCGGATCTGACAAACAATTTTTTTTACAAAATTTTTTTTTGCAGATAAAAGTAATTCTACAAGTTGGAGCTGAATAATTTTGAAAAGAAGCCGGAGCCGGAGCCGGAGCCGGAGGTAAAGTTTAATTTTTTTAAGTAAATTGTTTTTGTAGATATAAATACTTATGCAAAGTCGGAACTGAGCTATTCTGAAATGTGAAACGAAGTCGTAGCTAGAGCCGGAGCCGGAGTCGGAGCCCGAGCCGGAGGCAGATCTGAAAAACAAATTTTTTTCAAGAAATTTTATTACAGATGAAAGTAATTCAACAAAGTTGAAGATGAGCAATTTTGAAAAGGAGCCGGAGCCAGAGCCGGAGTCGGAGCTGGAGCTAGAGCCGGAGCTGTAGCCGGAGCCGGAGCCGGAGCCGGAGCCGGATTGAAGAACAATTTTTTTTTAAGAATTTTTTTGCAGATGAAAGTAATTGTACAAAGTTGGAGCTGAACAATTTTTAAAAGAAGCCAGAGTCGGAGCCAGAGTCGGAGCAGGAGCCAGAGCCGGAGCAGGAGCGGGAGCCGGAGCCGGAGGTAAAGTATAAATTATTTTAAAGAAATTGTTTTTGCAGATAGAAATACTTCTGCAAAGTCGGAGCTGACCTCTTCTGAAATATAAAACGAAGTCGGAGATAGAGCCGAAGCCGGAGCCGGAGCCGGAGCCGGAGCCGGAGTCGGAGTCAAAACCGGAGGCAGATCTGAAGGACAAATTTTTTTCAAGAATTTTTTTGCAGATAAAAGTAATTCAACAAAGTTGGAGATAAACAATTTTGATAACATTGAGCCGGTAGCCAGCAACTCAACGGAGGCTGGTAACAGTAGCGGAAGATGTCGCACGCCGGAACAAGCAGGAAGTAATCTCGCTAATTAATCTTTTGTCATTTAAGCGGGAAATGTATTGCAGGCTAAAATCTTTCTGCAAAGTCGGAGCTGGAGTCGGAGCCGGAGCCGGAGCCGGAGCCGGAGCCGGAGCCGGAGCCGGAGCCGGAGCCAGAGCCGGAGTTGAAGAACAATTTTTTTTGCAGTTGAAAGGAACTCTTTAAAGTTGGGGATGAACAATTATGAAACGGAGCTGGAGCCTGAACCGGAATCGAAGCCGTAACCGGAGTCGGAGCCGGAGCCGGAGCCGGAGCCGGAGTCAGAGCCATAGCCTGAGTTGGCCGGAGACGGAGCCGGAGCATAAATTTTTTTAAGATAATTTTTTGGAAAGTAAAAATATTTCCGCAAAGTCGGAGCTGAACTATTTTGAAATAGATACGGAGTTGGTGCGGTGCGGTGCGGTGCGGTGCGGTGCGGTGCGGTGCGGTGCGGCACGGTGCGTTGTGAATACAAAATTTTACTGCGGTTTGTAGTGCGCTTATTTAAGTGAGGTGAAGTGCGTATTATATTTTACTTTCTGAAAAAAAAGACAAAAAATCATTCAAAATCTTTATAGGCGTTTTTCTCCAAAATCACTTTTTTTTCAAATCAGCTGACAAAAAAAAATTTCTAAAAAAAACGACTCAGTCTATTGCGTTGAAAATTTCCAGGACATTTATATACATATAGGCGAAGATTCTTAAGAAGTTTTATTCAGATTGAAAAGCGTGGGCTTGTGTCAGACAAGTTTGAAGTGATGATCTTGAAATTTTTTTTGAAATTTTGAAATTCAAATTGAATATTTGATGTTACCAAATTTTTTTATTCAATTTCAAAGGCAAATGATTATATCTTTTTGACAACACTTTATTCTAAATTTTTCGTGCAAAAAGTATTAAAATATCTTAAAAAATAAAGCTTTTATATGGTTTTCAGTTACAAAAGTAAAAATTCAGAACTTGCCCCCTCCCCCCAAATAAATCTTAAACCATTCAGTCTATTGAAACGAAAACACCAGAAATACATAGAGTAATAGTTCCTCATTAAACATAAAATTCTCATTTCACGATTGATAGAAACTGTAATTTCGAGTACAGACTCCCCTTAACACCAGTAAAGTAACTAACATCGCATGCAAAACATAACCTATTCATACTTTTTTCTAGCAAATCTCTAACATATTAACGTTAATCTTACTTAGACACAGTAATATTTAACAAAAATGTATTATATCCATGTCCGATTATCATACAGACAAACGAATATATGCTAACGTAACAAAGTTTTTTACATTATCATAGTAATATTTAACAAAAATTTATCATAGCCTTACCTTAATATTATAATCCCCAATAAATAATTGCAAACATAACAAAGTTTTTTCCAAACATAACATAAAAATAACAAAGTTTTATCCAAACATAACATAAAAATAAGTTCCATGAATAAAATATCATAGTAAATTGTAATAGTTTACCGATTTTAAGGGGACGTTGCGCGTAGGGTTTCCTAACTTTTGAAGGTAGTAATCATCAATTCCATGATTTTTAGGTTTTAACACTTTCTAGTGTAGAATTGAATGCTCTTTCCAATGGTGTGGTTATTTTCAATAGGCAAAAAATATTTTATTCACAATGTATAGGGGGATACGGGGGGGTGTTCAATTTTGGCAAGTCATGAATGAAAAATCACGATAAACTTTTTATTATTTATGCGATCGGCACGAAACTTTCAGAGCAAGTATTGTTTGGGAAGATACACATTTTTTGTTTAAATAAATTTTTTGTATGGAGAACGGATTTGCTTCTGTGCATGGGAAAATTTTCGAATTTTCAAAAGTTTCCCCATATGCAGCGGCAAACCCCTTGAGTTTACAAAACATTTATCTAAACAAAAAATGGTGAACCTTGCCTAGTAGTATATGACCTGAAAGTTTCATAAGGAAACAACAAAATTAAAAAAAATTATCATGAATTTTTTTTTTGTTAGCAACAAAAAAAAAAAAAAAAAAAATTCAGAAACTGTGGGGTGTAACTTTTTAATATTTATTCGATTGCAATGAAACTTTCAAAGCTTGTGTAACTCTACAAGATAATATTTTATTTAGATTAATATTTGATATGCCCAACAGTTTTGCCGCCGATCGTGAGAAAACTTTGAAAACTTTAAATGTTCCCATGAGCAGCGACAAATCTGTTGGGCATACAAAAATTTTCTCTAAAAAAAAATTGTCTATCTTCCCCAATTATATATTCTTCTGAAAAAATTTGAAAACTGATTGTATAAAACTAATAAGTGGTGTCCTGGTTTTCATTTGGTTGCCAAAAAATTTTTTTTTTAAATGATTGGTGTCTTGCAACATTTATTATTCATCTGATAGGAATGAAACTTTTTATGGCCTTTATAACTCGACGATATACACATCATTTTACCTTCTAGATACCTCCTCCTCTCGTCCTCACGCCTAATGGCTTTTGCTCTACTACGGGAAAACTTTTTAACAATTTATAAGTTCCTCCCATGAAACAGCTGGCAACGCTATCCTGCGTATACCACCACCAATCTTATTCTTAAACACAATATGTTTATCCTTCTCCAATTAGACAATGCTCTGAAAGTTTTTCGTATTAATCGGATTTTAAAATAAAAAAACAAATTATGACAATTTTTCTTTTTTTTAGTTGGAAAAAAGAAAAAAGAAAAATCAAATAATTTGATGGCATATAACTTTTTGACTACTCATCTGATTGTAATTAAATTTTTACAACCTTGTAAAAAATGGCGAGATTTACACCTTTTTTTTATTTATATAAATTTGTTGTATACCCAATGGTTTGGCCACTGCTCACAGTTTAGATTTTGGATCAGGTTTACTAAAAAAAATTTTTTTTACAGTGAGCAGCTTTATTTCGGTTATAACAAAAAATCCAACACCTATTTTATACTTTTTCTTTTTTTTTTTCAATTTCGTATACATTGATCAACGATTAGTTGATTCAGGGCAAAATATAACTTTTCATTATGATTTCGTATAACTTTTTAAATTATCATTCTCTCCC
>JABUQX010069165.1:0-25000 GCA_015478945.1 Trachelipus rathkii
ACTAGAGATTAGATATTTCCTAAAGTAAATATAAAGAGTGACATCATTGCATTTAATGAATATTTGTTGTCTCTGAGATGTGATTGAAAACAAGGAAGGTTTAGTAGTTATAGTTCCCACTCCACGTGAAAAGATTAAATATCGGAGAAGTAGTTTTTGTTTTCTTAAAACGTGGATTAAACAAATAGTGTTGAAATTATGAAGTGAAATTAGAGATTAAGGTCAGTCTACTTTCTAAGTGATAATTTCTCATCGAGGCTATTGGAGAGCATGAATGTAATTGTTGTTCAATGATGTTAATAGAAGTTGAGTTTGAAAGATGGAGAAAAAAGCAGCATTTATACACACGAAAGAATAACGTATTCGAAAAAGAGTGCTCACTCATCCGGTGGTGAAGAGATACTAGTCCCTTTTTGGAAGAGAGTAAGTAAAGACAACCTTTCTCATTGTAAGTGCACTACTGCATATAAAAGTTCAAGAGCATTTTGAGAGCAGGATGGATCGTGAAGGACGCAGATAGGATATATGATTTATTATAAATTTGAAAAGGCACGAAAGTTATCCTCCTTGAAGATGGAGGTTTTCTGTTTTTTGCATGTCAAAGCAGTTATTTAAAAAAGAAAGTAGACGGTTCTGTTGCGCTGAAAGTATGCCAAAGTTTTTTTACAGTTTTCGGTTTGTGATGGATAAGGTTTCATTGAGGGTATATAACATATCGTCACTAGAATTACTCTAGAATTAGCGAGTAGGAGGGACCTAGACCTAACCTAAACAATACTCTATCCTTAACTCTTACAATAAGTCATCACCTTCAGGTATTGTAGACCTCGAACCACATAACCACAACTTAAGAAAGTGCGATAGTCGGTTTCTCACTGAAGAATCTCTGGATTTGGTACACTAACCGGATGGTTGCAGGTAATTCATCTTGCTATTTGGTTATATAAAGATTGATGAATGTTGGGGTAAAAATTGCAAATTTTAATATAAGGAGGATGCAGGAATGTTGTTTTTAATCCCGTAAGACCTTAGAGCAAAATGAACTACAGTGTTAATTCTAGTGGGAACTGCATTCGTTTTATAGAAAATAAAGAACAACTAGTCCGTGAGCCTACTCTTTAAAGTGTGCTTTTGAATTCGAACACGATTTGCTAAAATCAGGAGCTGAGAAGGTGTTTGTTGTTTGAGATTTAAATTTTTGTTCTGAGGGGCTTGTGTAGGAATGATAATCCACTATAGAGCCTCAAATATGAATCAGAAAAGGTTGATTGTGAGTATGAATACCAGGTACTGACATTCCCTTTGCGAAGAAAGAGTGCGTATTCACTCTACTAGTGGCAGAGTAGAGTTGAGACTGCTATTAGCTTGGGAAGTGGATATTATGCCAATGTACACGAGGAACCAATGGAGGTGTGAAAGGATTTACACAAAATAATATTCTATATCATTCAAGAATTGCGATTTGGAAGTCCACAACTTCATAGTGCTCAGAAACAGAGAGTATTTCATAGTATGTAATTTAAAAAAATTTTACTGGTTGTTTGCACTCATTTTGAATATTATAATAAATTAGTATCTGAAAATTTTTGACGTAAAAGGGGGAAAAATGATCCTGAGAGTAAACGTAATGTTTATCATATACTTAAATTAGTCTTCTAAGAGAATGATATAGCATTTGAGAAGAGAAATCTGTGTGATGGGATATGATTAATGGGGGAGATAGATTAAAATTTCCAACTAATTCTTCAAATGAATTTGTGCTATCATAAAATTTTCTAGAACCAATGAACAAATATTAATAGAGAAACAAAGATGGTGATGGGCTTAAATCAAATTTATCTTGCATTGTGTTAAGAAATGTGCCCAACTGACTAGAAGATATTCTTATTGCATAAAATAATAAATTAGAGTCTACTATTCTATACTATTTGTTTTTTAGTTGAGGAGTCATTTCAATAGTTGTTGAGAGTATAGATAACGATTAACATTGAGTTCCTAACATTTAACAATTTAAACTGTTTTATCGTAGCCCTATACCTATGGAAATTAGCGCTTTCCATGTTCAAATAATATTAAATATTGTTTTGCGTGTTTTTATCATCAGTACTTTGCCTATTTTTACCATTTGAGATACATATATCATGGCTACTCTTTACCTTGGCATTCGCTGTGCCTAATGTATCATATGCTCTGTTCAAATTGTCACCTTCCCAATGTTCTATCTTTGCGTGAGCTATCTCATTTTCAAAATCGCTTGTGGAACTTCCACTTATATCATCTTTGCTATTAAACTTTACATCTGCTATATATTTATTCATATAAATAGAGTTATTAACCTTACCTTTCCTTTGGAAATCAACATCTAACTCCAAACCCATTTTAACTTGCTGCGTAAGTCTTTTATGAATTTCACCACCATTACTATCGCTATTTTCAACAGCATTTGTGTTCACATTTCCATTTTCTAACTGCGGCATATCCATTTCGCTTCTGGACTGGGTTGCTATCCCACTGCTTTCCAACTGTGCATTTGATGCGCTTCTCGATTTTGCTAAATTTGGCGTGCTAATCTGTAAATTGTCATTAAAATTTCTGAAAAATAAAAAGTTTTTGTTAAGAGAAAAGTCCATATTCTCCATCTTCTCTTGAAAATGGGGAATATGTGCCTTTTTTGTGATTTGTGAAAGCTCTGTGATGGATTTTCCATTTACGTCATGTTCATGTTTAACTCTTTTATTTCCTGGACTATGTGCTCCACAATTACCAAAATTTATTGAACTATTAGCGTTACTCTCATTAATGTTATCTGCTCTACCATTTTGAATGTAGGTTATGCTATCTACATTCTCTATTCTATTTCTGGTAATGGTGTTTGCTACACCATGAAAACTGTTAGGCTCATGAAGTTTAAAATTCTCGTTGAAAATAGCATCATTAAAACATATTGAACATGCATTTTTATCATTAATAAAATTTTCACCTATCTGAGCTTTTCCCTGGACATAATGGCTACACCTAAAATTATTAGGAGGAGAAGCTTTGCTGAAAGAAAAATGAGGATTAAGGACATTTACATTATTTGGTTGATTAACATTTTTAGAAATAAAATGGGTCGTTTGCATATTTGCATGTGAAAACCTTTCATCTATGATTTCATTTTGCTTATCATTTAAGTCATTAATATTTATAAAAATATGCGGGTTACAATCATTTTTACCTAAAATTTTTTTAACATTTGTGCTCTCTGAAGGAACTACATCATCTTCAGTAGTGTTTAAAGAGCTCACAGAAAATGGGTTAGCGTTTTTGGAAACATTCATAGCTGACGCTACTGTACCCTGAGATATGCTTTCAATACTAATTACATTCATAGTTGCTTTAGAATTACATTGTGAATTTGTTTTATTTACATTTAAATATGCTGTATCTATCAATGCATGCGGAATATTAAGTAAACTATTCTCGTGAGCAGTGGTGCGTGAGTTAGCAATATTTGAAACATTTAAATAATAAGAATTTAGAGGTGCATGAGAAACATTTTTTAATACATTTTCATAATTGGGGTGAGTGGTGGTGTTATGATTACCATTTCGCGAATAATTACTACATTTTTGCTTCTGGAAGTGAGGTGGTGTTCCATCAAAACGGTTTTCTTCTACTTTGAATTTTTCTGGAGCTTTTCCATATTGCATTAAGGAGAGATTGTGATGGAGAGAGACAGGTTTGGGCTTCATCTGCTCCCTCCTTATTGAAAAAAATCCTGACTCTGCTCATCGTATTGATTTTCAACGATTTCATCATAAAAATAGTTTTCTTGTTTACCGTAATAGTTCTCTTCCTGAGGTGTATCATATTGATCATCCAAAGCTTCTTCATATCCATCTGTTGGTTTAGCTATTCTTGCGTAGGACGTTTGGTTATTTCTCCATGAAGGTTTATGATTCTGTTCTGGCGTTTGCTGATAGTTTTGTGTAGGGGGAAATGCCGGTGCCTGTGGCTTTTCCCGATGGTTGAAAGTTTTTCTTTGATAAGTTTGTTGAGGTTGCTGAAAGTTTTGTTTTCTCCAATTTTCATGCGTATATATTTCATGAGAGAAATCTGTGAATGCTGATGCTGGACCGGCTTCTCGGTTTAGATTTTGTTCAGAATAGCTGTTATAATATTGTGAAGCATTTGCCTTTGAGCTTGATATGGCAATGTTTTTTTTCTCTTGGCATTATATAACTAATATATCTTATATAAAAAGTTTTATGTGGAGTATTTGCTTTTCAATATGGTGCCAAGAGAACAAGAGTTAGCGCTTAGCTAAATTAGCGAAATATCTTTATGGTTATGTGTTATATAAAAAATAAAACCCCAAAATTTACGTTACTTTAACGTTAATTTAATTATTCTGATAAAATCAAAGGGGTGTATAAGTTTTATATTGCAAAAATAAAGTATTTGACTTTGCTTGTAAAAAATATAGATAATAAACTCTTACTTGGTACCTGCGTTGTGCTACACACCGTGACGAAATAAGTCTGGCAACTATAAAATTTTGCTGAGTTTCTTGAATTGTCCGCTTGAGGCAAGTGGTCGCTACTCTCCCCCGAATACTTCTTCGTGCTTTGAAGTAGGGGAATGAAGGTTACTTATGGCCTAAAGTAAAAGGGCGCATCTGACTTCGTAATCTTTATTTCTAACCCAATACTAGTTGCCTAAAATACAATAAATCAAAAATTAATCAAATATGAAAAAAATATAAAATAAAGACATACAAGAAAGCAAAAATAATTTGCAACACCATCAAATTTATAAATCTCATGAAATCAAAAAAAATAACAAAGTACAAAAGAAAACTAATGCATATTAGATAAGACCTGAAAAAAAAGTAACTACCCAAAAAAAATTTACATCTTTTTAAATGCCATAAAAAAAATAATTTTCACAAGACCATTATGCCCAAAATTTTTATATTTCATATTTAAATTTTATAAAAGAAAAACTACTAAATTTTACAGGTAGGTCTTCCTTTACGCTCAACAGAATAAAACCAAAGTTACAAAAATTTCTGAGTAATATGTATCGAACAAACAAAACTTCGATACTAATGTTGAGATTAGTTATATGAAGAGAATAAAATTTTTATATATATAAAAATTTTAGTCTTCGAGGATGAAAGAAAATTTGTCGTAGTAACTAAGGCGAAAAGACTGTTTCTCACTTCCAAATAAATTTCTTTTCTTAAAGAAATCCATTTACAAGCGTAAGTAATACAACTAAACAGACATTTCACAAAATTATTATATTCTAAGCTAATCATTTACTCCTAACAAAATTCTGATTTGTGAAGTTATCAAATGGTAAAGTAAATAAAAGTCTATAATTATAAAACGAAAAACTTTTAAACCCATGTCTTTACTAGGCTATTAATAATTTGGCAAACATAAAAATCAAACATTAATTAATATATATATGGTGCCTAAAGACAAGGAAACTAAACCATAAAGTATATTAAATAATAATATTTGTGAAAAAAAAACAATAGTTACTTATTATGTTTTAAAAGTTAAAAATGTGTCTGATTTTTATCGATCACTTGTATGCCCAAAAAAGTTTATTCGCTTCTAAACTAGATTCATTATAATATACCCCAATATATTTCTTTTTCATCCTAACAGAATCCTCGTATTCTTCATTAGGTTAATCTATTGCTACTTTAAAAAAATCTAAAGTATTGAGATGTACCGGCTACATGCATTGATCATTATTTTTGTTAAAATTTAAAAGAAACTTATAAAATTAATAATTCTGAGGATCCTAAATTATGATATCTAAATTACCCTCTTTTAAGTTTAGTTTTGTTAACTGTGGGTAAAAAAATTACAAAATTATCAGACTATACACAATTACATGATCAGACTAAAGTGTGTTATGAACAAAAAAAAATCTTATCATGAGTAAATGTATTAATTTTTTCTTATTTTATTACAATTACATAACTGGTGCAATCTTCTACATTTTCTTTTAATTCATCCCAAGAAATATTGTTTTCAAATTTTATATTAATTTAATTATTATAAGATAGGTGAAAACAACCAAACTTTAAGCTCTATTAAGGGTTTAGTCATTTTCCAAAAATCTATATATATATATATATCAAAAATCTCAAAATTTTATTTATTATGAATAGGGATAAATTCATGAGTAATGGTGTATTATTAATATTACATGAGCATTGAGAGAAAAGGGTTCAAAGAAAATGGGAAGTGAGACTTAGGGGGTTTTTATGGCATATATTATCATCATCATTATTTTATTAATATTAAAGTTCTTAAAACATTTGGGTTCTTAGGATGGAGGGAAGAAATTACTTTTTTCCTGGCAAAGTGGTTTACCAATAAATTTTATTATTATTATTATTATTATTATTTCAAAATCATATCATCAGAAACAAGTACAATGGTCCCTAAGTTTTGTTGTAAAAGTATTCATAAAAATCGTTTGATATGGTTTTTGTTATGTAATAGTTTATTTAAAAGATGTTAGTGTGGTCGGCGACCAGCACAAAAGGGCTGCTCGAAATACACTTCTGAATGAAGTCTATTTGAGTAGTGTAAATTAAATAAAACAAATCACCCAAAAAAAAATATGAGGAATAAAAACAAAAATGGTTATATTGGCCTATACAATGAGAGCTGTTCCGTCTAGAACTAGCTTGGCTCACCCGAGGTCTAAAAAGATATAATAAAACACCTAAGTAAACTCAAACCTAGGAAGAAAAATATAAAATAATTATATTTTCTCTGCCCAGAATATTTCAACTAAAAATAAAGCTGTAATAGGCTTTAAAATTTCACATGCCCTAAGTATATATGTGAGGCGCTACATGCTGCCGAAATTCGGTCCTAAAGTAATGAGGGAAAATAAGTTTTTTTTCCAAAAAGATTTCAAACATCTATGAAATTTCAACTCGGAAGTAAATTATAAAATAATTATATTTTCTCTGTCCTAAATGTTGAAACAAAAAAATTAAAATTAGGAAGGCTTAACACAACTGCCCTAATGTAATTACGGTAAAAATTTCAGCCCTAGAGTATCAGGAAAAAAAAATCTTTTCAATTTTCAAAGCAGTTTTAACCAATTTTCCCTCGTAAAAATTAATAAGGGAACTTTCAGGAATTAAATATAATAAAACAAAAAAAATAAAAATTTAAAAACCTACCAGACTTATTTTTCCAAAAGCGAATACACACGGGTACGGTAAGCACAACGTCCAAGTACACATTCCAGAGTAAAAGTGACGGCGC
Organism: Trachelipus rathkii; assembly: GCA_015478945.1. Classification (NCBI taxonomy): domain Eukaryota; kingdom Metazoa; phylum Arthropoda; class Malacostraca; order Isopoda; family Trachelipodidae; genus Trachelipus; species Trachelipus rathkii. Next base: position 7,293 of record JABUQX010069165.1, read on the forward strand.
TGGAATGCTCCACCCGATCGTAGGCGAGGAGAGAGGGGGTGGGAGAGAAGGATTTATATTTTGTTTTGGGGGATAGAAAGTACTAAAAATCGCTTTAGAATAAGTGGTATATTTATTTTAGTAAGCGTCCAGTCGAAATTTAAATAATTTAGAGTATATTAAATGAAAGATTTATACATAGAGCTTTTAGGATATATAAAAAAAAATTGTTGATAAAAGCAGAAATTAAAATTTAGGACTAAAATTATAAAAATTCATTTATTGGCAACTTTGGAAGAATTTTACTAGATAGATGGGGGAAGGGGGTTTGAGGGAGATCGCCTGATCCTTCTCAACGAATGAGAAAATTTAAGAGGGGAGGGGGGATATTTTATCAGGGGGGTGCCGGGGGGGGGGGGGGGGGGTTTAGGAGCATAGTCGGGGATGAGTTTGGAGTAGGAACAAAAAAAAAGAATAAAAATAAATGTGATGTAAGAACCAATATTCGAAAATTTTAAATTTAATATTTTCGAATATTGGTTCTTACATCACATTTATTTTTATTCTTTTTTTTTGTTCCTACTCCAAACTCATCCCCGACTATGCTCCTAAACCCCCCCCCCTCTCTCGGAACCACGCTGATAAAATATCCCCCTTCCTATCTTAAATTTTCTCATTCGTTGAGAAGGATCAGGCGATCTCCCTCAAACCCCCTTCCCCCATCTATCTAGTAAAATTCTTCCAAAGTTGCCAATAAATGAATTTTTATAATTTTAGTCCTAAATTTTAATTTCTGCTTTTATCAACAATTTTTTTTTATATATCCTAAAAGCTCTATGTATAAATCTTTCATTTAATATACTCTAAATTATTTAAATTTCGACTGGACGCTTACTAAAATAAATATACCACTTATTCTAAAGCGATTTTTAGTACTTTCTATCCCCCAAAACAAAATATAAATCCTTCTCTCCCACCCCCTCTCTCCTCGCCTACGATCGGGTGGAGCATTCCAGCGCCGTCACTTTTACTCTGGAATGTGTACTTGGACGTTGTGCTTACCGTACCCGTGTGTATTCGCTTTTGGAAAATAAGTCTGGTAGGTTTTTAATTTTTATTAATATTTTTTTTAGTTTTATTAAATTTAATTCCTGAAAGTTCCCTTATTAATTTTTACGAGGGAAAATTGGTTAAAACTGCTTTGAAAATTGAAAAGATTTTTTTTTCCTGATACTCTAGGGCTGAAATTTTTACCGTAATTACATTAGGGCAGTTGTGTTAAGCCTTCCTAATTTTAATTTTTTTGTTTCAACATTTAGGACAGTGAAAATATAATTATTTTATATTTTACTTCCTCGTTGAAATTTCATAGATGTTTTAAATCTTTTTGGAAAAAAATTTACTTTCCTTCATTACTTTAGGACCGAATTTCGGCAGCATGTAGCGCCTCACATATATACTTAGGGCATGTGAAATTTTAAAGCCTATTACAGCTTTATTTTTAGTTGAAATATTCTGGGCAGAGAAAATATAATTATTTTATATTTTTCTTCCTAGGTTTGAGTTTACTTAGGTGTTTTATTATATCTTTTTAGACCTCGGGTGAGCCAAGCTAGTTCTAGACGGAACAGCTCTCATTGTATAGGCCAATATAACCATTTTTGTTTTTATTCCTCATATTTTTTTTTTTCGTGTTTTTGTTTTATTTAATTTACCTACTCAATAAGACTTCATTCAGAAGTGTATTTCGAGCAGTCCTTTTGTGCTGGTCGCCGACCACACTAACATCTTTTAAATAAACTATTACATAACAAAAACCATATCAAACGATTTTTATGAATACTTTTACAACAAAACTTAGGGACCATTGTACCTGTTTCTGATGATATGACTTTGAAATAATAATAATAATAATAATAAAATTTATTTGTAAACCACTTTGCCAGGAAAAAGTAATTTCTTCCCTCCATCCTAAGAACCCAAATGTTTTAAGAACTTTAATATTAATAAAATAATGATGATGATAATACATGCCATAAAAACCCCCTAAGTCTCACTTCCCATTTTCTTTGAACCCTTTTCTCTCAATGCTCATGTAATATTAATAATACACCATTACTCATGAATTTATCCCAATTCATAATAAATAAAATTTTGAGATTTTTGATATATATATATATATAGATTTTTGGAAAATGACTAAACCCTTAATAGAGCTTAAAGTTTGGTTGTTTTCACCTATCTTATAATAATTAAATTAATATAAAATTTGAAAACAATATTTCTTGGGATGAATTAAAAGAAAATGTAGAAGATTGCACCAGTTATGTAATTGTAATAAAATAAGAAAAAAATTAATACATTTACTCATGATAAGATTTTTTTTTGTTCATAACACACTTTAGTCTGATCATGTAATTGTGTATAGTCTGATAATTTTGTAATTTTTTTACCCACAGTTAACAAAACTAAACTTAAAAGAGGGTAATTTAGATATCATAATTTAGGATCCTCAGAATTATTAATTTTATAAGTTTCTTTTAAATTTTAACAAAAATAATGATCAATGCATGTTAGCCGAGTACATCTCATACTTAGATTTTTTTGAAAGTAGCAATGAGAATAAGTTAGGCGATGAGTTTTTGTTTGGAAAAAAAAATTCTAATTTCTTATATCATAATGAATCTAGTTTAGAAGCGAATAAACTTTTTTGGGCATACAAGTGATCAGCCCAAGGTTAGTTCAGCAGTTTTTTTTTACTTATAATAGTTTCAGGTGTTACAGTAACTATTGTTTTTTTTTCACAAATATTATTATTTAATATACTTTATGGTTTAGTTTCCTTGTCTTTAGGCACCATATATATATATTAATTAATGTTTGATTTTTATGTTTGCCAAATTATTAATAGCCTAGTAAAGACATGGGTTTAAAAGTTTTTCGTTTTATAATTATAGACTTTTATTTACTTTACCATTTGATAACTTCACAAATCAGAATTTTGTTAGGAGTAAATGATTAGCTTAGAATATAATAATTTTGTGAAATGTCTGTTTAGTTGTATTACTTACGCTTGTAAATGGATTTCTTTAAGAAAAGAAATTTATTTGGAAGTGAGAAACAGTCTTTTCGCCTTAGTTACTACGACAAATTTTCTTTCATCCTCGAAGACTAAAATTTTTATATATATAAAAATTTTATTCTCTTCATATAACTAATCTCAACATTAGTATCGAAGTTTTGTTTGTTCGATACATATTACTCAGAAATTTTTGTAACTTTGGTTTTATTCTGTTGAGCGTAAAGGAAGACCTACCTGTAAAATTTAGTAGTTTTTCTTTTATAAAATTTAAATATGAAATATAAAAATTTTGGGCATAATGGTCTTGTGAAAATTATTTTTTTATGGCATTTAAAAAGATGTAAATTTTTTTTGGGTAGTTACTTTTTTTCAGGTCTTATCTAATATGCATTTTTTTTTTGTCTTTGTTTTTATTTTTTTGATTTCATGAGATTTATAAATTTGATGGTGTTGCAAATTATTTTTGCTTTCTTGTATGTCTTTATTTTATATTTTTTTCATATTTGATTAATTTTTGATTTATTGTATTTTAGGCAACTAGTGTTGGGTTAGAAATAAAGATTACGAAGTCAGATGCACCTTTTTACTTTAGGCCATAAGTAACCTTCATACCCCCACTTCAAAGCACGAAGAAGTTTTACGGGGAGAGTAGCGACCACTTGCCTCAAGCGGACAATTCAAGAAACTCAGCAAAATTTTATAGTTGCCAGACTTATTTCGTCACGGTGTGTAGCACAACGCAGGTACCAAGTAAGAGTTTATTATCTATATTTTTTACAAGCAAAGTCAAATACTATTATTTTTGCAATATAAAACTTATACACCCCTTTGATTTTATCAGAATAATTAAATTAACGTTAAAGTAACGTAAATTTTGGGGTTTTATTTTTTATATAACACATAACCATAAAGATATTTCGCTAATTTAGCTAAGCGCTAACTCTTGTTCTCTTGGCACCATATTGAAAAGCAAATACTCCACATAAAACTTTTTATATAAGATATATTAGTTATATAATGCCAAGAGAAAAAAACATTGCCATATCAAGCTCAAAGGCAAATGCTTCACAATATTATAACAGCTATTCTGAACAAAATCTAAACCGAGAAGCCGGTCCAGCATCAGCATTCACAGATTTCTCTCATGAAATATATACGCATGAAAATTGGAGCAAACAAAACTTTCAGCAACCTCAACAAACTTATCAAAGAAAAACTTTCAACCATCGGGAAAAGCCACAGGCACCGGCATTTCCCCCTACACAAAACTATCAGCAAACGCCAGAACAGAATCATAAACCTTCATGGAGAAATAACCAAACGTCCTACGCAAGAATAGCTAAACCAACAGATGGATATGAAGAAGCTTTGGATGATCAATATGATACACCTCAGGAAGAGAACTATTACGGTAAACAAGAAAACTATTTTTATGATGAAATCGTTGAAAATCAATACGATGAGCAGAGTCAGGATTTTTTTCAATAAGGAGGGAGCAGATGAAGCCCAAACCTGTCTCTCTCCATCACAATCTCTCCTTAATGCAATATGGAAAAGCTCCAGAAAAATTCAAAGTAGAAGAAAACCGTTTTGATGGAACACCACCTCACTTCCAGAAGCAAAAATGTAGTAATTATTCGCGAAATGGTAATCATAACACCACCACTCACCCCAATTATGAAAATGTATTAAAAAATGTTTCTCATGCACCTCTAAATTCTTATTATTTAAATGTTTCAAATATTGCTAACTCACGCACCACTGCTCACGAGAATAGTTTACTTAATATTCCGCATGCATTGATAGATACAGCATATTTAAATGTAAATAAAACAAATTCACAATGTAATTCTAAAGCAACTATGAATGTAATTAGTATTGAAAGCATATCTCAGGGTACAGTAGCGTCAGCTATGAATGTTTCCAAAAACGCTAACCCATTTTCTGTGAGCTCTTTAAACACTACTGAAGATGATGTAGTTCCTTCAGAGAGCACAAATGTTAAAAAAATTTTAGGTAAAAATGATTGTAACCCGCATATTTTTATAAATATTAATGACTTAAATGATAAGCAAAATGAAATCATAGATGAAAGGTTTTCACATGCAAATATGCAAACGACCCATTTTATTTCTAAAAATGTTAATCAACCAAATAATGTAAATGTCCTTAATCCTCATTTTTCTTTCAGCAAAGCTTCTCCTCCTAATAATTTTAGGTGTAGCCATTATGTCCAGGGAAAAGCTCAGATAGGTGAAAATTTTATTAATGATAAAAATGCATGTTCAATATGTTTTAATGATGCTATTTTCAACGAGAATTTTAAACTTCATGAGCCAAACAGTTTTCATGGTGTAGCAAACACCATTACCAGAGATAGAATAGTTAAAGTAGGAAGCATGCCCTACATTCAAAATGGTAGAGCAGATAACATTAATGAGAGTAACGCTAATAGTTCAATAAATTTTGGTAATTGTGGAGCACATAGTCCAGGAAATAAAAGAGTTAAACATGAACATGACGTAAATGGAAAATCCATCACAGAGCTTTCACAAATCACAAAAAAGGCACATATTCCCCATTTTCAAGAGAAGATGGAGAATATGGACTTTTCTCTTAACAAAAACTTTTTATTTTTCAGAAATTTTAATGACAATTTACAGATTAGCACGCCAAATTTAGCAAAATCGAGAAGCGCATCAAATGCACAGTTGGAAAGCAGTGGGATAGCAACCCAGTCCAGAAGCGAAATGGATATGCCGCAGTTAGAAAATGGAAATGTGAACACAAATGCTGTTGAAAATAGCGATAGTAATGGTGGTGAAATTCATAAAAGACTTACGCAGCAAGTTAAAATGGGTTTGGAGTTAGATGTTGATTTCCAAAGGAAAGGTAAGGTTAATAACTCTATTTATATGAATAAATATATAGCAGATGTAAAGTTTAATAGCAAAGATGATATAAGTGGAAGTTCCACAAGCGATTTTGATAATGAGATAGCTCACGCAAAGATAGAACATTGGGAAGGTGACAATTTGAACAGAGCATATGATACATTAGGCACAGCGAATGCCAAGGTAAAGAGTAGCCATGATATATGTATCTCAAATGGTAAAAATAGGCAAAGTACTGATGATAAAAACACGCAAAACAATATTTTAAATATTGAACATGGAAAGCGCACTTTCCATAGGTATAGCAGAAACAGAATGTTAAGTAGAAACAATGTAAGTAGAAGAACAACTTTTGCAAGCACTACAAACAATGTAGGTAATAATTTTTTAAATAAGAATAGCTTAACGGGGCACAATTTTTCAAACTATCAGTATGATTTTCATATATCGCACTCTTGTTCAAATAATATACAACCTTTTGAATTTTATGATAGCACAAATTCAATAGAGAAATTAGTTGGAAATTTTAATCTATCTCCCCCATTATCAAACACCACAGATTTCTCTTTTCACTCTAATCATGCTCAAACTATTAAGAATGATAACTTTCCTCAGGGCACTCCCCCTTCTTCGCAAAAGGATTTCTCAGATACTATTATATCTTTTGATGAGGAAACGATACCAAATTCTTTATTACCTTCTAACACTCTCGTTTCTGAGCACTATGATATGACTTCCAAACCATCATTTGATAAATATTTTGAACCTCACCCTCCATTTGGTTCCTCTCAGGTTGATAATCTCACTTCAAATCACCATATCAGCTCTCTCTCTCTTCCTCAAGTAGAAACGCATCTTTCTTTCGCAAAGGACGCAGTTCCGATTTCATACTCACAACAACCTTTTCTAGATTCATATTCAGAACAAAGGGAATCAATCCACACACCTCCTCAGAACAAAAATTTTAAATCTCAACAACAAACACCTTTCTCAGCTCCTGATTTTACAAATCTTTCTAATCAAAACACACTTAAAGTAGCCTCACGCTTGTCTTTATTTCAAACCGAAGCAGTTCCATATAACACTGAGTCATTCTTAACTCTCATTAAAAATCTAACTTCCTCTCCTCCTTTAAAATTTGATTCACATTCTCAAACTATTCCTTTACAAGATGATGCACATCCTATACCAAAACCAAATTCTCAGGGAACCACTACCGCACTTTCTATGGTTGTCGCACAACCGAAAGTCTTATGTAATAAGGAAATTGTGGTCCCTCCTCAATCTAAATCTGTACAAGTTTTCTCTAACCTTTCCATTTCACAAACAGAAATAAAACTCATACTTTCACACGACGTATCTTTTGAAACTCTTCCAAACCCTCCTCCACAAAAACCCTATTCCTACGCGCTCCGACCACCTCCAAAGCCTAACTTTTTGTCTCCTTCACTTCCAAGAAGGCTTACTTTCAAAGACCTTCCCACCGCAATACCTCCGAAACTATCTTGTGACAAATCTCCTTCTCCACTTCAAACCTCAACATCACAAATTCATTCTCCTCCATTGCCTCCTGAAATTTCACTTCAAAGTAGACCTCCTTATCCAATTCCTCATCCACCTATTTATTCTTCCACTTTAGAAAACAAACTCCTATTTAATCTTTCACTGTGGAAAACAAACTCTTCTTTCCTCACACAGGAAAAATTCTTCATAAATCACAAACACTTTTAGACTTTAAAATTTTTTTTTTTTTCTCTCGCCGCCAGCACTATATTTATATTTTCACTGAGAAAATATAAAATAAACAATCACATCTTAGAAATCAGGGAAATTCCTAAATGTAAAAGAAAACTGCTCACAGTTTTAACAACCTAAACACAAGAAAATTTAAAAAAAAATTAGAACAAAGATAATGTTTCTTCCCCATATTTTTTTTTTAATTTTTAATATTTTGTTTATTATCAGTAACATCAAGATACTACTTATTTTTGGGGCACTATCTATATTAGTTTCAGTTTATTTCAAACTAAAGTTAGAATATATTTTTGATACAAAATTAGATTTCACAGTCATTTCAATTTTTTTGGTAATGCCAAACACGGAGACAGATTTTCACCTAAATTTCAATCCCTCAGCACTCAAGTAAATTTTTTAAACCACATTCTCTTTGCCTCCCATTTTAACAAAAGATATCAAGAGTTCAAATGCGCACAAATTATTAATGCTATTGCGTACATCTTAAACTTTAAAACATAGAGTAATCTCTGTACAAAGACAATTATTAGCATCTAGTTTCTCATTATGCAGTTGATTCCTCCTTAAACGAAACTCTCCACGGTTTCCCCCTAAGATTATAACTTCTTACTCAAACCCATCTGCAACAATTGCATAACCCCAAATTTTTTTTGGCAGGGAGACTCTATAACAGTGCATCTGTTATAGAAGTAAATAATGAAATATTTTTATTTCTTTATTTTTTTTTCTCAAATCTAGATTTTATATTTTCGAATATTGGTTCTTACATCACATTTATTTTTATTCTTTTTTTGTTCCTACTCCAAGTTCTTTCTCCCCCCTCTCTCGGAACCACGCTGATAAAATATCCCCCTTCCTATCTTAAATTTTCTCATTCGTTGAGAAGGATCAGGCGATCTCCCTCAAACCCCCTTCCCCCATCTATCTAGTAAAATTCTTCCAAAGTTGCCAATAAATGAATTTTTATAATTTTAGTCCTAAATTTTAATTTCTGCTTTTATCAACAATTTTTTTTATATCCTAAAAGCTCTATGTATAAATCTTTCATTTAATATACTCTAAATTATTTAAATTTCGACTGGACGCTTACTAAAATAAATATACCACTTATTCTAAAGCGATTTTTAGTACTTTCTATCCCCCAAAACAAAATATAAATCCTTCTCTCCCACCCCCTCTCTCCTCGCCTACGATCGGGTGGAGCATTCCAGCGCCGTCACTTTTACTCTGGAATGTGTACTTGGACGTTGTGCTTACCGTACCCGTGTGTATTCGCTTTTGGAAAATAAGTCTGGTAGGTTTTTAATTTTTATTAATATTTTTTTTAGTTTTATTAAATTTAATTCCTGAAAGTTCCCTTATTAATTTTTACGAGGGAAAATTGGTTAAAACTGCTTTGAAAATTGAAAAGATTTTTTTTCCTGATACTCTAGGGCTGAAATTTTTACCGTAATTACATTAGGGCAGTTGTGTTAAGCCTTCCTAATTTTAATTTTTTTGTTTCAACATTTAGGACAGTGAAAATATAATTATTTTATATTTTACTTCCTCGTTGAAATTTCATAGATGTTTTAAATCTTTTTGGAAAAAATTTTACTTTCCTTCATTACTTTAGGACCGAATTTCGGCAGCATGTAGCGCCTCACATATATACTTAGGGCATGTGAAATTTTAAAGCCTATTACAGCTTTATTTTTAGTTGAAATATTCTGGGCAGAGAAAATATAATTATTTTATATTTTTCTTCCTAGGTTTGAGTTTACTTAGGTGTTTTATTATATCTTTTTAGACCTCGGGTGAGCCAAGCTAGTTCTAGACGGAACAGCTCTCATTGTATAGGCCAATATAACCATTTTTGTTTTTATTCCTCATATTTTTTTTTTGGGTGATTTGTTTTATTTAATTTACACTACTCAAATAGACTTCATTCAGAAGTGTATTTCGAGCAGTCCTTTTGTGCTGGTCGCCGACCACACTAACATCTTTTAAATAAACTATTACATAACAAAAACCATATCAAACGATTTTTATGAATACTTTTACAACAAAACTTAGGGACCATTGTACTTGTTTCTGATGATATGACTTTGAAATAATAATAATAATAATAATAAAATTTATTGGTAAACCACTTTGCCAGGAAAAAAGTAATTTCTTCCCTCCATCCTAAGAACCCAAATGTTTTAAGAACTTTAATATTAATAAAATAATGATGATGATAATATATGCCATAAAAACCCCCTAAGTCTCACTTCCCATTTTCTTTGAACCCTTTTCTCTCAATGCTCATGTAATATTAATAATACACCATTACTCATGAATTTATCCCAATTCATAATAAATAAAATTTTGAGATTTTTGATATATATATATATAGATTTTTGGAAAATGACTAAACCCTTAATAGAGCTTAAAGTTTGGTTGTTTTCACCTATCTTATAATAATTAAATTAATATAAAATTTGAAAACAATATTTCTTGGGATGAATTAAAAGAAAATGTAGAAGATTGCACCAGTTATGTAATTGTAATAAAATAAGAAAAAATTAATACATTTACTCATGATAAGATTTTTTTTTGTTCATAACACACTTTAGTCTGATCATGTAATTGTGTATAGTCTGATAATTTTGTAATTTTTTTACCCACAGTTAACAAAACTAAACTTAAAAGAGGGTAATTTAGATATCATAATTTAGGATCCTCAGAATTATTAATTTTATAAGTTTCTTTTAAATTTTAACAAAAATAATGATCAATGCATGTTAGCCGAGTACATCTCATACTTAGATTTTTTTGAAAGTAGCAATGAGAATAAGTTAGGCGATGAGTTTTTGTTTGGAAAAAAAATTCTAATTTCTTATATCATAATGAATCTAGTTTAAAAGAGAATAAACTTTTTTGGGCATACAAGTGATCAGCCCAAGGTTAGTTCAGCAGTTTTTTTTACTTATAATAGTTTCAGGTGTTACAGTAACTATTGTTTTTTTTTCACAAATATTATTATTTAATATACTTTATGGTTTAGTTTCCTTGTCTTTAGGCACCATATATATATTAATTAATGTTTGATTTTTATGTTTGCCAAATTATTAATAGCCTAGTAAAGACATGGGTTTAAAAGTTTTTCGTTTTATAATTATAGACTTTTATTTACTTTACCATTTGATAACTTCACAAATCAGAATTTTGTTAGGAGTAAATGATTAGCTTAGAATATAATAATTTTGTGAAATGTCTGTTTAGTTGTATTACTTACGCTTGTAAATGGATTTCTTTAAGAAAAGAAATTTATTTGGAAGTGAGAAACAGTCTTTTCGCCTTAGTTACTACGACAAATTTTCTTTCATCCTCGAAGACTTTTATATATATAAAAATTTTATTCTCTTCATATAATTAATCTCAACATTAGTATCGAAGTTTTGTTTGTTCGATACATATTACTCAGAAATTTTTGTAACTTTGGTTTTATTCTGTTGAGCGTAAAGGAAGACCTACCTGTAAAATTTAGTAGTTTTCCTTTATAAAATTTAAATATGAAATATAAAAATTTTGGGCATAATGGTCTTGTGAAAATTATTTTTTTATGGCATTTAAAAAGATGTACATTTTTTTTGGGTAGTTACTTTTTTTCAGGTCTTATCTAATATGCATTAGTTTTCTTTTGTACTTTGTTATTTTTTTGATTTCATGAGATTTATAAATTTGATGGTGTTGCAAATTATTTTTGCTTTCTTGTATGTCTTTATTTTATATTTTTTTCATATTTGATTAATTTTTGATTTATTGTATTTTAGGCAACTAGTGTTGGGTTAGAAATAAAGATTACGAAGTCAGATGCACCTTTTTACTTTAGGCCATAAGTAACCTTCATACCCCCACTTCAAAGCACGAAGAAGTTTTCGGAGATATATATATATATATATATATATATATATATATATATATATATATATATATATATATATATATATATATATATATATATATATATATATATAATTCAGACTCTGGAGAGGTAGGTTGGCTTAACATACAGAAGAAAGAGAAGAAAATGAGAAGAGAAAAAGAACAAATGAAATGGATTATCAGAAGAGGCTGAAAGATCTTGAGAGGGTTGTAACATACAGATTGTTTTTCACGGAATAACGTCGGAGAAGGCTTTGAGGGCAGATGAAAAAAATATTTGTTGTTTTCAAGAACTAAATTTATTTTTCTGAAAAATATTTTGACTAAATGAAAATTATATTTCAAAATTTAAAATTAAAATTAATCTACGATTTCTGCGGTGAAGCGAAAAAAGTTTTGAATTGTGAACCTTTTGAGAATTTTGGATTATGAGTAATGCTTCATTGTATAATAAATTGATCAACTGAAATATGATTTAGGATAGGATGGAAACTGTGTTGTGACGCCTCTCAGAATCTGCTTCATTTTCTTGGCTCAATAAGATCGAGGGCTGCTTAACTTATGGTTGCTAGAGGTTTGGAACATTCTACAATCTAGTGATTATATTAATAATTAGTAGTGATAGTGTTATTATTTAATTGGTGACAGTATTATTAATTGGTGATAGTGTTTTTAATAGTGATAGTGATGATGATATTGATAGTGATAATATAGTAATAATGATGATAGTGGTGTTAATGTTAATTATAGTAATCATAATGATAATGATAGTGGCAGTGATGGTAAAGATAGTAATTGTAATGATGATATTAATGATAGTGTTGATAACCATAATGGTAATAATGATAATAATAGTGATGGTAGTGATGGTTATGACAGTGATAATAATAGTAATGATAGCAATATTAATTATGTATATATATATTGCTGCTGCTGGCATGGCAAGTTGGCTACATAAGGTATGGGCTGCTGCAAAGCAAGAGGTTGTGATAGCAGCAGTAAGGTTGCTGGCTGTTGTTAAGCTATACATACATATGTTATTGTTGTTGTTATGTATATTATTGTTGTTGCTGGGCTGGCTACTAAGGCTGGCTGGTTATGTTATTGTTGTTGTTATATTGTTATATGCTATTGCTATTGCTACATATGTATATTACATATATGAGTTGATATATATGCTGCTACATTTACATATATATGCATGTATATGTGTATAAATTATATGGTATATATATATATATATATATATATTATTATTATTGCTATATATATATATTATATATTTATATATATATATATATATATATATATATATATATATATAGAGTTAGCATAAATATATATATATACATATATAGATATATGTTATATATATATATATATATATATATATACAGTATATATATATATATTAGGGATGGGCCGGATAGTGAATTAGCCGGATACCGGATATCCGGCAGTCTGTTATATAGCGTCGGACGGGGTGACTGTAAAAAAAAATTTTTTTTTTTTTGCTCATCGCGGTAGTACTACAAGTTTTATTTAGATTATCTTTTAATTCTAGAGAGTTTTTATATTTTTAAAAATATAATAAATTAGTGTATAAAATGTCCTTAAATAGAATTTCACATTTGAAAAATGCGAATTTTTTTTAACTTTGTTTTAAATGAAAAGTTATGGACAGATTTTAATTATATATTTTTTCAGTGTATACAGTTGAGTATGTTAGCTTTAAACTGGCAAACTAAATTTTTGTTCCAAACAGTGCATAGTGGTTAAATCGCTGGGCCTAACTGATTCCTCCCCCCCCCCCCCATAAAAATTGATGATGGGGTGAATTGGGCCACCATTGTTATTCTTATTTTATGTAGCCTATTATTATTGACATTTTTATTATGTATAGCTAATTTAAATATAATAAACAGTTACTTATATTAAGTAAAACTTAAAATAAAAAATGAAATTTATATGGAAAATATGAATTCAAAAAAGTGTCAAAATTTGTCCCACGAATGTGGTGAATTGGGCCACCACATTTTTATTCTTATTTTATTTATCATTATTGAAATTTTAATTACTTATTACTAATTTTTTAATATAATAAACAATTACTATTAAGTAAAAATTAAAATATAAAATTGAATTTATACATAAAAGAGGAATTTAAAAAGATGGCCCAATTCACCCCACAATGGTGGTCCGATTCATCCCTTCAAAATGAGTCTAAATGAGCTTTATTTAATCTTTAATAAAACTATGATTATTAGAATTACATTATTATTTTTTTGTGTGCTTATGACCTACTATAGCTGTCATGATTTTCAATAAAAAATTCAAAGCGTATTAGAGTGGGGAGACGGTTATACCTGAAAGTGGCCCACATCTCCCCGCCCGACTCTATATCGAGATTATATATATATATATATATATATATATATATATATATATATATATAATATATATATATATATATATATATATATATATATATATATATATATATATATATATACCGTAAAATGGGGGAAAACCGGTCACGGAGGGGAAAACCGGTCAGTTTAATAAATTGTTAATATTTTTTTAAATTAAAAAATTTTTCAATTAGAGAAAGGTTTTTTAAGTAGCAAATAGATTATATTTTAACCATATATAAAAATTTAAGTAAATAACTTACACTTACTAGTCAAAAAAATTTCCCAAAGTAGTTGGAAAAATTAAAAAATTCTAAGACCTGGTGAATCTCGTAGAATTAAGATATCAGAATTTTGACTTAGATGCATATTGGGAAGTCTATTTTTAACATTTTCCATGTAAAAAAATTTAAAATATTAAGCTTATTTTTAAAGTTATTAAGTTTTTTCAATTTCGGGGGAAAACCGGTCAGTATAAACTTGTAAAAAAATGTCCATTTTTTTTTAGTTTTCAATAATATTTTGTTCTAATTTTTATATATGCTATAAGACATTTGTTTAATGTTTTCTATACATTTCTTTCTTCCTATCTAGTGTAAGGATAAAAAAAGTTCACGTGAAATGTGCTGAAAATACCTCTATAAAAAAAAAAAAAAAAAAAGGCCTATTTTGTTAAAAAGTGCAAATATTATTATTAAAAATTATTAAAATTGATTGTCATAATTTAAATTATAATATTGTGAAAATTTTTTCGTCAAAAAGTTCACGTGAAATGTGCATACATAGGCCTACTCGTAATATAAAGTGCCTATTTTGTTAAAAAGTTGAAATATTATTATTATTATTAGAAATTATTAAAAATTATTGTCATAATTCATTTTTTTCAATGCTTATTTAGCATAAAAAAATGAAAAAAAATTTCAAAATTTTGTAAAAAATCAACGTTTGCAAAATGTTAATAAAAAACTTAGACTTGTGTTTTTCAATCTAAATTAATTCTATAATATTATTAGACTCTATTTAACATTTAAATTATAATTATAATTAGTTTGGACAAGCACAAAAGAAATAATATTTAATGACCGCTTTTCCCTACGCCACTGACCGGTTTTTCCCGAATTCAATTTTTTGAAAATGGAATTTTTCCAAAAAATTTAAAAATATTCATTTCGAGATTTTTATTATTTTCATTATTCTAAAACATTAAGGAAACTCTAAATGTGAGAAAAAACTATTAAGTATAGATATAACTTAAAATTTCGATTTTTCATGATTCATTAAAAAAAAAAAACGGCAGTTTTCCCTTTATTTATTTGCAGGTATATATATATATATCATATATATATATATATATGAAAGATATATATATATATATATATATATATATGTTATATGGTCAGTCTCCAGATAAGCAGCCCCTGTATCTAAAAAAAACACTATATCTACATAAAAACTGAATACATTTTTGAATTCAGCGTACATTGTAATGCAAGAACCCCCCAAAAAAATTTAATAATTATTATTTTTAATAAATAACTCCAAAAAATATTATAATCATATGTTTCCAAACTTAATTTAAACATGATACCCATAAAAAATTAACGTTTTCTTTATATCTTTTCAATACTTTAGGGGAAACTAAAAATAATGGCAAAAATTAAAAATTAAAAAAATAAAAATTAAAGAAATTAAAATTAAAAAATTAAAATTGCATATAGGTTAGGTTAGGTCAGGTCACCAAAAAAAAATTTAATTTCGCCTCTAGAACATCTATCTATCATAGATTTTTTTTTTTTGTGTGTGTGTGTGTGTGTGTGTGTGTGTGTGTGTGTGTGTGTGTGTGTGTGTGTGTGTGTGTGTTCGCATTAACATTGAAAAGAAAATATTGGGGGACTCATGACTGGGGAACGCGAAAATTTGGGGGAACGAGAGAATTATCGTACATGAAACCTATTTATTATTATTATTATTACTTTTTTTTATCGCACTTTATTTTATTTCTTCTTCATTTTCCTCCATTACAATGTGCGCTGATTTCAAAAATGTATTCAGTTTTTACATAGCTATCATAGTTTTTTTTTACATACAGGGGACAGCTAATCTGAGGCTGACCTAATTATATGTATATAGCAGCTGTTGGTGCTGTTATATAGTTAAAGAGCATATATATATGCGTTATATATTATATATTATTGTTATATATATATATATATATATATATATATATGCTATATATAATATAAGGTTGTTATATATATATTTATATATTCGTTTATATATATTTATATATATATAGAGATAGATATATATATATATATATATATATATATATATATATATATATATATATATATATATATATATATATATATATATATATATCAGAGTGTGATGTTTTCGCAATTTAAGTCCGCAATTGCGGAATAATAAAAATAAATTGAGGAATTGCAATTGCGAGTTAATTTGAAAAATGTTGTGGAATTGTAGTTAACGGAATGCCTATATCATTCCGCAATTAGAGAACTACCAAAAAAATTGTGAGTTCTCTCAGTGGAATGCCAAAATTTATAGTCCACAAATTTTTAGACGTTGGCCATCTTTGTACGTCTGATAGCAACACCGATTTTTTTTTTTTTAAAGGATTATGTTTTAAACAGGTTTCCTTTTATTTCTGATGTAAAATTTATCAATATTATAAATGATATTGATTGTTACTATTAATCTTCCTTTCTCAATATTTATTATATTTAGTTCTCGATTGTCATATAAAGTTATATAATCGATATTGACCATTTATTCGTAGCACCACTTTTCTTAATAGCAGACGATATTTATTTCTAACATTCCTTTTGATCAAGATTTTGAGCCATGACGTTTGATCTTGATTTATATATTTTTTATCACTGAAGGCGGGTCACATTGACTAAAAATTTTCCAGCTTCTTTAATTGTAAATTTCTGAAACTGTCCCTTTTTCTCATGGTGAATACTACAATGCTTAGCTTCTTTTAAAGAAGTTGTAATTACTATTTAGTAATTACAATACTTAAACGTGAGAATAAAATTGTGGTGGTAAAATTGCATTAACATGTGTCTTGGTAGCTTAATTCCATTATAAATATCATATTTTTTACCATATATTTTAATATTTTTAAAATATATTATTATAATATTTTAATATTACCATATTTTTACCATAATTTATGAAACGTGCCACCACCAAATTTCAGATAAATTGTATTGTACAGTCAACATAAATGATGAATAAAATATAACATTGGTACCCAACATCGAAAGTCTAAACAAGTATATAGATTTATATAAATAGCAGCATTATATATATATATATATATATATATATATATATATATATATAATATAGAGTTATATATATATATATATATATATATATATATATATATATATATATATATATATAATTTTTCAAATTATTTGGAATATTTCCCCAAACGAGGAAGAACCTACTAGGGAAGTAATTATCCGGTTATCCGGCCGGATAACAATGATATCCGGCCGGATACCGGATAGTCAAAAACTTGGCCGGATAGGCCGGATACCGGATAGTTGCCGGATACCCAGCCTACCCCCCAAATATATAAGTATATATATATATATATATATATATATATATATATATATATATATATATATATATATA